>KZ507380.1:44772-56898 GCA_002844005.1 Limosa lapponica baueri
CACATGCACTTCATGGAGGGACCTCCAGACACTCACCAGTGTGGACAACAACGATCCCAACAAACACAGGATCATGTGAACTATCAGCTGCACTGGGCCACCCCATCTCCCAGATCCTAAGTGTCTTCCAAAGCTTTCTTAGGAAATGTAAGAGTATACCCACATAATCACAACAAACATTGAACTTCATACTTCCATTTAAACCTACGGAAAATTTGTGACAGAATTAAAGAGTGGTAAAAGTAGAACCCCTAAACAATGTGTATGTAATAAAAAGCATCTTACAAAATCCTCTGAAGTGAAAATGCCTTTAAAGAACAATTGCCTTTATTAAATGTTGAGATGGTATGAAAAACAATTCGCAAACTGCCCTTCTATCCAAAATTCTTGATGAGGACTGAGTGGAGGATCATTTCTTGCCAAGTAATTCAGGTGTAATCAGGTGAGATCCACCTGTGCCCTGATATGCGGTGCCAGACGTGGGCTGCCATTCCCTGCATTGCGTTAATACTCAAACGCAGTTCAGAAGTTAATGGACTTGGGTTGTTTCTTTCTACGACGGACAGACCCAGCACTTTCAGCGTGGCACAGTTCTGCTCTCAGCCACGGAGGAAGTGCTGTAACAGAGTAATAATGGAGACATCCAAAAGATTTAGACAGTTTTATTACTAAAAAAAAAGAAAAAAGAAAACCAAAAAAACCCCAACCCAAACCCAACCAACCAACCAAACCAACTCAAAGCAAAGATTCAAAAAAATCCAGGTTTCTAGAGGAATTAAAGGCAGCTGGACCCGACACGAGGACAGAACTGGAGGTACAGCGATGCTCCCTCTCCCTGTCTCGGAGCTGCCTTTCCACTTGGCTCCCAACCAGTGTCCTCGTTAATTGGATGCTGAGTGATGGATCTGGCCACCTGGCACTCTGTCTGGCTCCGAGCTGATCAGCAACTCGCTTGGCAGGCTGAGTGGGGAACTGGCCACCTGGCTAATACGAGGGCTACAGAATCTCTGACGAGCTGATTGCCAACCTGCTAAGGCATTTTTTTATTGTGGATACTGGCAGAAACTACTCTCCTTTGCTCTATTCATCTTTCTTACCACAACTTGTATGCTCACAAAGAAACACTCAATTCATGACCCCCTCCTCTCTTTACTTCCCTCTGTCTGCTACAAGGATAAAGACAGACTCCTGCCTTAATTGCTAAATGAGAATAAAACGAGCTTCTCACCCTCTCCTCCAATTTCTTTAAATTATTCCAAGGTCCCTACCCCCACTCCATCCTGTCGTGCTTCTCACCATCATTCTCAACACTTCAAATTAAAATCTGCATTAGCTGATGAGTTTTACAACGATTTTTGAATGGTGCAGTTTGTTGCATATTTTTTAATTAGTAAAAATACTGATAAAAATTAAGAGTAGCATCAAAACAAAGAACTGTACAAGAATAACGTGAAATCAGACTCATGCCTGCAGGCTAGGTTCTCCACTTGCCTTGCACCCTGTTTTATTATTAGTACTTGTAAAACCTTAGTGAGAAAAGCCACAATTTTGGTTTGATTTTTTAACATTCATTTTGCATATATTTAAATTACTCCACAAGGAGCAAGGCAATGGAAAATGAAGAATGAAGTGCACAGTAAAGAATTCTGGAGTGTGGTCAGCATCACACAGTGAAACATCCCAAGTTATGCCATGAAAATTAATTTTATTACTTCAAGATCTTAAAGAAAGAAGTATTACAAGTACTGACAAGGATGATGGAAATTGTGGCGCAAGGGACTTATTACAAAACCCCAGCATTTGGCGTTATCTTAGTAAAGTATGTGGCCCTCTTTCTGTCACTCAACTGTCACTGCTAATATCAACCCAAGCTGACGCCGAGTGCTGCCGAGCCCCTGCAACTTGGCAAAGCCAGTGAGCAGTTCCTTAGCACCTTCCCAGTGCCCCCACTGCTCCTCCTCGGTGCCCTCAGCAAACCCAGCAGCCACTCCTTGGTTCTGATACTCACCACAGTGACCGATCAGTAGCCTCTAAGCAACTAAATTTTCATTCCATGCCAAAAGACCTGGTCTGGCAGTCCAAGAATAGCTCTGCGCACCCTAATACATACAGTATTGTACGTAATGACAGATAATGCTATCAAGGTCTTTTCCTAGAATATAGGGATTAACTCACCTCATTAAAATGTACACATTCTGCAGAGTATAATGCAGCACTACTTCAGGACAACTATTTAAGCCAGCCAAAAGATATTATGTTCTGTGAGAACTAGGATGATCCCTACCTGTTCTCTTACTTCCCTGTTCTGAGATTTTTATAATCGTTTTAGATTAGTACATAGATATCATAGCACTGAGCACTTTTAAAAACCAAAAATAGACTACATTAGCTTAAATTTCTAGGTAGTAAAGAAACTTGAGAGGAGAGAAACATAATTAACTTGGAGCATGGAAAGATTCCCTTGCGGGAAAAGCACCCTGAACTAAAAAGGTGGTTTGTACAAAGTAGCTAACAGCGGAGGCACAGAATCTGGCAGGTTGTACACTGCGCAGGCTGATGTCTTAGGTTGAAGGTGGAAAGGCTTTTGTTTCATTTTCCCTTGAGCATTTGTTCTTAGACATTTAAAACTTATCTGATTTTGTTTTTTAATATTAAAATGTAATCAGTGTAGTTTTCAGTGCTTGGTCTTCTTCTGTCAAGAAAATAAAAATAAAAGCCACGTTGTTGGAATGGCCTACAGGTATTTCTCTGCATTCGAATAATGCCTCTGGAAGCTGTGCTGGCACACGCAGCCCAGTTCTGCTCACCTTAAAATAAAAGGTGAAAGTACCAAGAGCATCAATGGGTGGAGAAGGGAGGAGATGGAGAAAGCAGAAACGTGGACCAGAAAATTAGGTCCTCCAAAAACAAACCACTTTTCCAAAATGATTCAGTTTTTTCCCCTCATAATTTACTTTTTCTTTTCAAGACACTAAAGTATCTCTAAGCAGTTTCTGGGCTGCTTAATTTCTTTCTGCTTCTGCAACAGCCCCTGTGCCAAATGGCAATTGCATATATATTTGCTTCAGAACCAAGCTCTCACACTGGTATTTATCAATGTGTAAACACCTGTTCCCACAGATGTGTAGGTGGCTACAGAAAGGTGAATTTTACAGAACTGACTGTTGATCTATTACAGCTGAAAATTTTAAAGTCCAGACTCCCGTAGCAGTTATTATTGTCTTACCATAATTCAATTTCTTTTTAACATCCTTACCTAACTAAATTATTCTGCCGTAATACGTCAAGCAGTGGCCTCCCCCCCACAACACCATTTTTTTTCTTTCTCTTTTTTTTTTTAAATTATGGTTACATGCCAACTTCAAACAAAACAAAAGATACTTATTTCAGCTGTGTTTATGTACCATCAGCCTGATGAATTCTAAGTCCTAAGAAGTAAGAGTCCTAGGAAATACTGCTATGGGAAGATTTGCAAACCCAGACTTATTTCTGCAGCTCTCGCTCTCTGCTGACTGGTCAGCGTCTCTGCCTGCTTTACACCCTTCCAAATAAATCCTTAGAAGAGGCAAAGTGTTTGTTTTTGAAAAATTCCACAGTGGCTCTGTAAACACAACATTTTGGAAGACTACTACAGGTTAGATGTTAGATATAGTTCAAATCAATACATCTCCTGCTTTATCAGTATGTCAGAAATCTTAGGAGATACTTTGTGTTGTCTTGTGCCATAAGACGACAAAACTGTTCTCATCTCGAATATCCTTCACAGACCCTGCTTAATAATGAAAAAGCTGCCATAGGAGATAAAGAAGAGAATACAGATAACACAATGAAGCCTGAAAATGGGGACAGAGAAAACTCTCCAGGCCAAATGCAAATCTACTGGGATTCTGTAAATGAACCAAAGAGGAGTTTATTCCCATTTTTTTAAGAATTGGTAAATCAGTCTCAATTAGAAATTTTTCTCAATTCCAAATAAGAACTGTCATTATTTATTAACACAATTTCTAACCAAGGATGCCACTACGCATTAAAATGGTAACAAACTGAACCTCTCAACTGTAATTTTTATAATTCCAGTCTCACATCTTGATCCTAGTTAAAGTTGTATATCGTTGCGGGATAAGCAAGAAGGAGTGCTGCTGTAAAATAAAGGGTAAACACTCTGAAAGTCATGTCCTGTCATCCGCTGAGACCACTCCATCCCATGTCTCTTTCAGTCCTTTGAATTATGAAACTATTCAATAAGACATTCTATTACCTAACCATAATCTTATTTTAGTGCAGCTTGAACTGAAAGCAATGCAAGTTTTGCCTGCAAAATGTTATGTCACGGCTGAATGATAATTTTTTACCTTCAGGTAAAGTTCTACTCCTTTTTTTCATAGAGAGCTCTTAAAACCATAGAACTCAGTCTTTATCCATCTTTTAGGTAACCCACATTAATTTAATGAAATTTGCTTAGAGTTTCCTATTTGGAATGAATACAGAAAATACAGTAGAGAGCCAGGGACAGTTCATCCTTTCCAAAGCATTTTTAAGTGCACTTTCTAACCTGGCCAGAAAATGTCACATCCTGAAATGTATCTTTTCTAATCATATATATATAAACATAATAAGGTCACTGAAGGCACTAAACTATGCTTAGAACAAATAATAGAACTATACCAAAGGTCTGAGGAAGCACTTCAGCCAGTAGAGTGTGAAAGCACGTTCACTTTCTGCTATAAACATTACAGATCAGTGAGATGATTAATTCTATCGCCGTCACCTAAAGCTTTACCACTGGTCTTGATTTTATAAAAAAGCTTCATAAATATGAATAAATAATGCCTGCATTTTAGATGTTTTAAGAAGTATTCAAAAGATGTTAAATGATTGCCCAAAAGGAGTTATTGAGAGAACAAAGCACAGGACAACATCACAGCGTACCAGTGTTAAGAATTTGTAACTTTTCCAAAAATGGACAGACCTTCCTTCTTCTACCATTTTCCTCACTATTCAGAATTATAGTTTCAGCTAGAAGGGATTAACTAAAGAAATATACGTATTCATGTACTACAGAATGAACCATTTTACTGGCTCTGTCATTTGCTGAAGGTCCCCCTGGGCAGCAGCGTAGCACCCCAGAGTACCAGCAAGAACTCTGCCCCCCTGCCCCGGCTTCTTTCTCTGTATTTCCTGTCTGACAAAAGTTGTAAATCTCAGATTCTTTCTTCCACTTACTATTTTCAGTACAATTACTATAAAATGCCTACTACAACAGGCGATGTCTCTAAGTGGTCCTTCCTCACAACCCATTTTAGATTACATAGGATTAATTATAGCTGTTCTCCAGGGGAAAAGGGCGGTAAAAAGGCAAGCTAAGGTTACTGTTTCCTCATGCGATACGCTATGAGGAACAGCCACTGATGTATTTCATTCCCAGCTAGCATAACACTGAATCACAGCACAACTAACGAGCATAATTGCATTCAGAAAGTTTCATTTTAAGAATGTGTCAAACATATAATTTGATTAGGGCGTGTGAGTATCTGTGCATGGGGTGTTCATGGTGCATTCTTATGGATGTGAATCATAAGGCACCGTGAGCCACCTACCTCCTGGGTGCAGGGAAGCTGCAAGATTCCTTCCTGTCAGAAAGAAACCTGGACCAGCTTTTAAAAAGTTGACACCAGTCTCAGCACACATCGATTTCAACTCCTAAGCCTTCTGGTTGGACTAATAACATTCCTGATGTTACTGAGAAACAATAATTACGGATTTTCTGATCTAAAAGAGAATTTGACTTTTATGGTAATAATAAATATTCTAAACTTTCAAAAATGAAGCATCAGTATGGCATTTACAATTCTGAATAACTCTATTTTTTGTAAAATGTTGCTGATTTTAATGGGGGAATAGCTTGTCAGTTTATTAAAGTTTGGAGCAGGTTTCTTAGTTAAATAGATTGTATATTAGGAAAAGAGCATTAACTTTCCCTGTAAAAGGTAAGCTTTTCTGCTCAGGATGGTATTTTTGTTTGGAAGACATGTAAGATTACAAATCATCTTTTGAGTAGCTACTGAGCAGGGTCCCTGCATACCTCAGTCTGTATGTTATAAACCTCCTCTGTCAGCTCGTTAATAACTTCAGCTGCAAAGTCCATCATCCTTTCGGAGAGGCAGCACCTCGGTCCTGGAGCCAGCTCAGCTCAGCTCAGCTCAGCTCACTGCCGCTCCTGAGGGAACAAGGAGATGTCCTGTCAACAGAAATGCCACAATCAGAGTCAGGAACTGCTGATAAACTTCCTTTACAGCAGACACAAGTTACACTTTCTATAAAGCTTTTTCCATTTCCTACATCTAGAGTGGAAACGACATTGTGAATAACATCTTTCTCTAACTGTCGTGGATCGACTAAAGACACTTATTTAGATTCTGCAGCATCCTTGGGGCAGAGCCCGTATTCCCCTATTGTTCTACATTATCTTGAGCAACACATTTCTGCTGTAAAAGCAGAACTTTAATGATCTTCTGGTGATTCTGCAAAAACAAACTAACATGGATAGCTGGAAATGATTTAGAGGATTTGCTTCTTAATTTAGAATTAAATTTCCATTTTCTATGTATTATATATAGATAATAAAATTGTAAAAGCATGAAAAATAACATGAGAACATCTTTTAATATTAGGTTGAGTGCAATGAGACTACCCGTTGCTGTATGATGCTTATATAAAATACAAACAATGTCATTTAGCATTGCTGGCAGTGCTTTATTATTTCAAGTGAAAAGGAATATAGTGAAAGGAATTTAGAAGGGGGGTGGATAGTGTCAGCAGTAACAACATCCATGATTACACATTACTATAATTAGCAATGGAATTTAAAGTATTAAAAAACCAACACGTTTGCTTTGTTTCTAACTATGCTTTTGACTCAGCAGCAATTCCATTGATACACTTGGCAGAAAAGTTTATCTCAGTCTTTTTTAAAATATAAACCCATTAGAAGGACAAATGCTGTGACCAAAGGTAAACACTTCAATATAAAAAAGGCCTTAAAAAAACCTCCAGAAGGCAGTTTAATCCAAATCTGGGATAACTATGGATTAAGAATACATCGATGTTAGTTTGGGCTCCCCTCCTTTAACACTACCTCATGCTAATATGCTTTGGACTATTTTCCCCAACCCTTACACTGACAAACTCTTGGGTTATAGTTGCTTTTTAACTTTGATACACTAATTTGTGAAGCTAACAATCTGTACATTTAGTTTCTTTTATTTCATTCTGCAGTGCGGCTTCTAGAGGTTATACGTGCGAATGAGAAAGTGACGCTGAGGTACAACAAAGGCTTGCACTTAGAGTATGTTAAAATTTGCTTAATTGGAGTTGCAATATGCTTAGGAACATATCTGTGAGACTGATGGATGATTTATCTCATCTAAAATATCTGCATGGGCATTTGCAGCACCTTTCTATGCAAATCAGGTCCTTACGCACACAAATTATTCTAGTTAGCTGCAGGAGTCTGCGATGAGCTAATTTGCATGTGCAGCTGTAGCACACCTCTACATTAGCACGGAAACTCTGCAGCTTCTGCACGCAGAAGTGCATGCCCAGTTAGACTGAGATGGGAGGGTTGGACTGGATGATCTCCAGAGGTCCCTTCCAACCCCATATCATTCTGTGACTCCGTGAAAGGCGGATCTTTTATTATCCCTGCATTACTTTACTATGCTCTTAATTGCAAGGTACATGTTACAGGCATTGACCTTAACTCATAAGAACATTTTCAAGATATAAGGAATAATTTGCTGAAAATATTAAATAAAAGTTTTTAAAATAAGTATATTCATCCTTTGAATGAGTGTAATTCTCATATAAATTTTAAAAAACATCTTCTTGTATGGCAATAAATACCAGCAATTAATACTCTTATGTTAAAAACTTTGTTAGGTTATTATACGCAATACTTGTTTTCACACAATCACAAAAAAGGATACTTTGAATATTTCCATACAGGGGTATGGAGACAGAGGTTGAATGCGAGGCACAGCAAACACTGATTATACCCTCTCTAAAACGCAAACTAGCCAGCAGATAAATTGTGACTTGACAAGTGAGCCAGGCTTAGAGCTGTCAGATAAAGCTGCACTTCAAAGGTGAACAATAAAGTTTATATAAGGTCCTCTGTCAGGGTACAACCAGTAAAACCACAACCGATAAGCTGATGAAATGTTACTTGTACCTGGACTTTCATCCTTTGGCTCTAGGAAAAGCAGCTGCTGGACTAACAGGAGCTTAAAGAACTTACGTGAAAATAATATCCACAGAAATACAGACTATTGAATCAAGGTATAGAACGACAACATCGTCACTGTTAGTAGCACAAACCATTTATAACCTATGCATGGTGACCAGTTCAGTTGAGAAGCAAAATGGAGTAACTATAGGCATGTGAATTTCTAGAAGTTAAAATGCAAGACTTGCTGAAAATTTCATCACCTCGCTTTCTTTATAATAAATTTGAAAAGGGGTCCACTTCAGTTAGAAATTCTACCGTGGAGGGTGAAGACTTTGCACAAGGCCAAGGTTCTCGATACTGAAACACATTACAGACCATTTGTTTATCTTCTCTTCTTTTTAATGCTATTAAGAAGGTCGGGTAGAGAGGGATACAGCTACAGAATGCCCTCTTCCTTATGTTGGCAACATATAGGAAAGGCCACAGGAGTACTGGAAGTAGGATTTCTAAAATCCAAATAGACATTAAAAAGGAATGTGAATGCTTTTGTGCTATGCTTTGTATTGGGAACACAACATTTTCCCACCCATAGGTGTTTTATCTCTGTTTTGGTTGAAAAAAATAACTTTCAATACCTTTAAGTCAAACCCCAAGTGATGTTACAATTCAAAAATATACAATGGCAGAAACTTTTGCATGTACTTCCATCTATAAAACAATAAAGTGGACAATTTTGCAGCTTTGGAGGCAAGTCTTGCCTGAGCCAGAGAGAAGTCACTATTTACTCGTGAACAAAAAGATGAGAGAATTCTCACTTGTGATTTATTGCAACGACAGGGTTAATGACACAGGTAGACATGCCCATTGACTCATTAAATTGAATGGCAAGGCACAGCTAGAAGTTAATTTTCCTTTGCTATGCGCTTAGCACCTAGCTATGACACTATTTGTGTCACCAGAATTTACTCCTGACCTAAAACCGAGTCGATCTTTCAGTTCAAATCTGTGGAGGCATTTTTGTGCAACTTTTTATCTCTCAAAGCTCTGTAGTTGTAACAGCTCGTGCCTTTTATAGGTCAGGCACCGAGATGGACTTGCAACATGTAAATTAGTTGATTACAGTGGTAGGTTGCTAGGGATGTTCTGCTGCACAAATATGTACACACACAGAATATTAATGACAGCTTTCATTCATAGGCAACGTATGAATGATCAAACACACTGAAGCGGTACAGATGGGGGAAAAAGGGCTGAGCCATCGGGCTGCAAGGCCTGCCGTCAGCAGTTCAGAGTCCGCGGGACGTGAGGAGGCGAGTTACACGCACAGCAATATAACCGAGCACATGTCGATGGGTGATCAACCCGAGCGTGGAAAGGGCTCCTATCCCTCACCTGGCAGGAGGAGAGGAAGCCTCTGAGCTCCCTCACGGCCTCTCCATTTGTAATCAGCACATTAAAAAACAAAGGAGCCAATGACTGTATGCCTCTTAAGAGATAAGAAAATTTACTTAGCACATTTAAAAATTAAAAGTATGTTAATTGCCAGAGAACAATTTAAGAGGCTAAAACTGACCAATGGCTAATACCCCCTAGGACTCAGAATGCAGGGAATAATAATCTTCAGTTGGACACATCATTTTTCTATATACCTGAGCGGCACAAAGGACTGGGCAGATTAGCAATTTTGATCTACTGTGTTTCTCATGTTGACAAGTGTATGAAATACCACTGACACGTGCCTGATGTGGGAACTGGGAATGTTATCTCTGCCACTGAAGGAAAGTGTGATTGCCAGAGGTCAGCATGGACATTTAGAAATACTGGGTGGAAAAAACACCACAGTATGGCCAGATCCAATCCTCTTTTTTGGAAAATATATGGACACTACCTTAAGATGTTGGTATGGGACACTGACACACACTGCTCTGTTTCGATCGGTTTTCATTAACAAAAGGATCAGGTCCAGCATTGTCTCCTCACTGGAAATTTGGCCTCCTGACTTATCCAATTGTTTATCTCATCGTTAATTGTATTAATCAGTATATTGAATCCGAATACTTTTAGTCCATTTTGAATTTCACCAGTGTATTTGGGAATGTCTGTGACATCACCATCTCTGGGTGTAAACTATAAGAATTTTTCAAGGCTTAAATGGATCTAAAATCTGTAATCTTGTCCCTTAAAAAATATAAGTTAAATGCAGGTTCATGCTCAAAATTTGTCCTGGATGCAGGTGCAGTTTTGCACTGTGCATTGGGTTTAAATTGCCCTCTCTTGCCTACTGCTACACAAAATAAAAACATAAACAAAAGAGAAAGTGACTGACCACAAGCCGCAGCACAACAGTGAAGCTGCCCAAAAGCACTGTCAAGGGCCCTCAGTACATAAACAGAGATTCATTACATAAATTTTAGATATTAGTAATCTCAGTTGCTACTTGCAATAGAAACAGATAAAACTATACAGCTTTTGATTATGGTACTTTCAGTGTCCCTTGAAGTTTCTTCAAGTTCTTGCTATAGGGATAATGTTACATGTGGAATTACTTATTACCTCAAATCAGCATTTCAGAACACTTTATGGCCCACGTTGAACGTTGTATTATGCTGTTATGCCTGCCAACGTTCGAGGTGACTTTGGTCACCGGCCTTTGATAGTGACACATGTAACTGTTTCCTGTAACAGCAGGGCTCTTTCTGGTTTGCATCTGGATTTACTGCGAATAAGCAGTGACACTGGTTCACTGCCAGCTCATCTCCCTCATTTACCAAACAGAGTATTTTGCAAAGCACCCGGGTAAGGACTGCTGTCACCGACACTCCAACAAACCACTGAAGACCATAAGGACTGCAAAATCAAGAACTGAGGGGAGAATTTGGCTTCCAACGTACACGGTTGCTTGACCATGTTTGTCAAATGGCAACTGAGGGAGGCGGCAGCCCATTTCCCCAAGACTCTGTATGCTCCTTTACCAGCCACCTCCTGTGAGCATGTGGAGTCAACCTTCAGTGGCCCGTGCCTCAGTTTACCTTTAGGAACACTGACATATTAAACCAATGACACTTTGAGATTCAACCCAGCGGGGTTTGTAGAAGATTATGATAACATTCTATTCCAAGTGTAAAGCATGATTTTTTTCATACTGATACTGTGAACGTGCACTAGCAAGAAGCACGTGGAGACGCCAAGTCCCTGTATCTCCAGTCACACAGAGGTAACGGTTGCAAATTATATGCATGCTTCTTTCAAATCTGGTAACTCTAGGTCTGCGGGACAAGGTTACTCACTAAAAATAGTGCTGTCTCAGGAGCAGATTCCACACGAGCCAGAACACGCCACAGCAGCCTATCTATGTGGCGAGAGCGGACGCAACAGCCCACAGAGGAGCAGTGTGATGCCCCCGTCAGACCTTTCTTGGCCGCGACACCAGCAGGGTCAGAACAAAGCCAGCACCAGCCCCCTCACAGGCACCACGGGCCCCATCTCACCCCTCTCTCCATTGCTTTGCAGATATTGTGCGTTTCACGTCTCAGGAGAGCTGGTGATGCAGACAGGCCAATGGCCATCCTCCAAGCTACACCACACAGATAAATTAATGGGTTTACTCTTTTCTTTCTTTTCTTAGCCCCTCCAGTAGTATTAGTCTCTTCGCTGATACTTGCAGCTTTTTCCTGCCATTCACAGACTTCATTAATACAGCTTTACCACTAATTAAAACGCTGCTGAAGAAAACAACGGCAGTGGGGAGCTGGGTGGGTGTGTGACAGGGCAGCAGGTTGCCACAGCACCCGCAACGTGTGGAGCGCAGGGGCCTGGGAAGGGACGCTGCCAGGGCGCTGCCCCGGTGCCAGCGGAGGGCCGGGGCTCCAGAGCCGGTGGGTTCCGGTTCACCCAGGCCC
>KZ507380.1:65517-90565 GCA_002844005.1 Limosa lapponica baueri
GTGGGTTTATCGTTGAATTATTTTCAGGAGTAAACTACAGTGTCAGGTTTTTAGCAAAGTCAATTCAATTAACCTGTAAAAGTAGGTGAAATGGATAAGAAAACAGGCATAGGACTTCTCAGTTTTTTGTATTAAAGGTTTATGAAAGCAAATATATTTTAAAGTGAACTGAAATGGAAAGTATTTTTGGTAACTTATTGCAAAATGTGAACAAACAGTGCACAAAATTCTACATTATGTGTAATCCTATATTAGTATACTTGGCAAAGCATTTGTGTTTAAGACCTACAGGCATTTTAAGACTTTGCTTAATTGCAGAATAACAGGCTTACTAAACATATGAATTCAAGATAAGGCTCAGAGTTGTAATTCAGATCAGATTTGCTTTTTGTTTTGTTTTTCCAGAATAAGATAGTTGTTGGAGCTCACTTTTTCGTAATCCTTCAGCTGGCTGTACTGATGAAGGCTGAAAAGTGGGAAAAAGATTAGCCCAGCACATAAATGAGTAGCTTTCTTGTATTCTTCAGCTCATCCCTGCTGGCTTAGCAGGTGATGAATTCTGACGTTTTTCTAGGCTGAGGTGTGTTTGTCACACTGTAAGAGCTGCGTGGCTGTTCTCCGGTGATTATACTCTGTGTGTGCTTTTCTGCTCTAACTGGGGGTGGCCTGAAGGGGAAAAAAAGGAACTGGATGTTTTATTTTACTGGTTACCGTTTTTCTTTCCTATCAACAGATGGAGTCAGATGTCTAAGAAACCTTTTCAGGTCATAGTGGTTATGCCCAAGAAATATGGATATTACTTCACTTCTAATGAGATTCGTATTTAAATGGCAGCTTCTATGAAATCTGTTTGTACAATACCTTTGTGGCAAGAGTTGTCCTGTTCCGTGGCTTGAGTTTGATAAAGCAGCTTTTTGCTTGCTGGGTTTAAAACAAAATCAGACCATTAAAAATTAGTCTTAGATTAAAAGGAAGTGTGCTTACATACTTGCTAGAATTTAGCGCTGTAATATAGAGGTGTAAGAGAACAGTTAATTCAATCTAGTTCTCCCGTAAAGGACTGTAGCTCTAATTGCCTGCAAATACTCACAAATAACCACTTTGTTAATATGTTATGAAACAAAATACACTGTTGAAAAACTTTGTAAGGCTAATGTGCCAGCCGTGTAGCAAGTGACAGTGCAACAAGCATTTCTTCTTCATTAGTACATAAATCAATCGTCTCAACTTTAAAGAATTGTGGAATTTAATTCTGATTATATCAATTCAGTTAGTCTTTTGGTGGCTCAGGTCTCTGCTACCAGTTCATAAGTGACTTACTTTTCACTGGGCTTGAAAAATTGCCTGAAGAGAGGCAGGTAACTGAACTGGGATCTCAGATACATTAACAAACTCAGAAGAAAACATAAGGAATTTTATTCCAGGTAAAACATCTTTTAAGAACAGTAGAATGTGTTAAGAGAAACTCCTTGAAAGTTGGTAGCGTGTAGCTGGACACTCAAGACTATTTTGAGTTTTACACAGGTTGTTGGAACTTTAAATGATTGCAAATTAAGATCTAAATTTGAAGCTGAATGTGAGCAATCTAAAACTCTCTCATTGATTTCATTGCGTGACCCCAGTTGTGTGTTTCTTGTGTCCGTAATGGCTTATGCCTTTTTAACCCTCAGGTACTCAGTATCGGGCGAGCCTAACCTGACAGGCTGGGAACATGGTCTCAGATCTGGTCTCCTTCAAAGAAACATTCTTGTAGAATGTTCCTAAATACATGATTTTGACATAATTATACTTAGAAATCAAATGGTCTTGTAGTTGAGTTCACTAGGGTATTAGGATTCTGCAAAAAAACCCCACCCAAATTGCCTGTTGTTAAAGCCCAGCAGTGCACAACTTTGGTAAGCTCCCAGTCGAGAGGTGTTGGTCTGTTCTGTAGCTGCTAATGCGTTTGCTCTGCCATTTGTGCCATCTATCTCTTCTAATTTCAGATACAATGAGCTACAGTTACGTGGTTAGTCTATGTCGCCTGTGTTTTTGTAGGGAAGATTGTTTATGGAGCCTAAGCAACCGTCATTAAAACTGCAGAAATTGAATTAATTTATTTTGAAGTTCCTGGAGGAGCTCTGACCGAGTATTCCAAGACCTGTGGGAACAGACTGGCCAGCAGTGGCTGGAAGTGGCCAGGCAGCAGCAGGGTGACCCTGGTCTATTTAACTGCTGCTGCTGCCGCCAGTGTTGTGAACCAACGAATGATGTTGAAACTGATTTTCTTGGTTAAACTCATAAAAAAAAAAAAAAGAGAGAAAGCATAAGATACAGGAAGGATAAATGTGCCTGTGGGAATTATGGGAGATGGAAAAAGTGCTTAAGAACGTATTGAGCTGATACTGTGTAGTAACTAGTAAGCAAATATTTCTGTGGGCTTGAGGACTTAAATTACCAGAGTGAGAACGATTTTGAGCCTGGAATTCCAGTGGGCGAGACTGGCTTTCATCACGGTGCTGGTGGGGATTTTCTTAATGAGGGGAGCCCTGACTTAAGTAATTGGAGTAACTTAGGCCGTGAAAGAAGCCTGTAAAATCGAACTTGTGAAACTTGTGAAGGCTTATAAGGTAATACATCTTGCTCTGCATTACTCTTTGCAGCTTTATTGAGGTGACTTGAAAAACCTGGTTAGAACCTGCAGATGTTTTCAAGGAGTAGTGAGTGGCTCATTATGAGCTTGGAATAACTCTCTGCTCTTTGTCCATGTGTCGGTCCATGATGTTTGTTCAGATGTTCTTAAACCTCCTTGCCGTGGCAGCACAGTGCTGCCCCTCCACAACCAGCGGCTCGGAGGGGTTTGCAGTGTAGCCTGGTCACTCCCTGGGGAAGGAGAGATCCCTTCCACCGGGAGACTGGGGCTTGCTGATGCTCCAGAATGAGTGATGAGTTTGACAAACGTTACTTCCCATTTATGTATTTCAAGTTTACTGGTGTATAGGTTGTTTCTAGTAAAATATGTAACTGTTTAACTTGCCAAACTGCAAATTAGGTGGATCATACCTCACTCGGAAGTGATTTTTACTGTAACTTCTTCTGAAGAGCAGAAATGGGTATTGTTAGTTGGTTGAGCCTTTCAGTGATTTCTTTGTGGTGTTGGTCCCGAAGCAGTATTTCTGACACACTTGATGGGAGCAAAGGAAAGACAATGAAAAACCTTGAGCTCATCTTGCTGAGGAAGGTAAGGTTGCTTGCAATGGCAGAGTTTTATATCTCAGGAAACGTTTATGAAAATACTTGGATTTGCAAGGGCTTCATAAGAACTTGGTATGAAACATGTCGGTGGCACCATTAGTGGAGAAGTTCCTAAGCTTGGTTGTTGCTGGCAGGCACCGAGTGCGGTTCCTTCCCGTGATGTGATTCCCGTGAGGCAGTTTAATGGACAAAAGCCCTCATTCTTTCAGGGATGCTAAATCCCTGACTGATCTAATACCTTGCAGGGACCAATGTAGCATCTTACTGAAGGTATAATTTATATCATGAGTTAATAACTAGTAGCTAATGGTTTCTTTGACCTCCATATTTATGGCTTCAATTTTGTCAAAGTACAATATATGTGTTACTTTGAAAGAGTTGAATGTGAGGCTGCCACGTACAGATAGAACCTTCCGATTAAAACTGTAGCAATGAGTTACTACAATTGCTAAACAGAGTCATAACAATAGTAAAACAAAGGGCTTAGGTGAAACAGGAAAAATAACAAAACTTTCATCCTGCTCTAAAATATTTGGATGAGTTGTGGTGTCTAGGGGTGTCTATGTGGTAATTAACAGCAGTAATCAACAGTCAAGGGTAAAGTCCAGAAACACTATTTAACTGTTTAGTAGTTAAAACTAAGAAAGCAGCCTGGGTTTGATGTTAGAAACTTCTGTCTTTAAGTGCGTTTGAAAACTTCTGTTTAGTCTGAGTGTAGGTTTGCAAAGTAGATGGTCAGCTTGAACTAGATAAAAGCTGTTTGTGCACCGTAGGGATGGTCAGCAGGTCTGGCTTGGTAAGTTATTGCCAAGGTTTCCAGCAATCTAGGAAACACTTGGCCCATGCTGATAGAGATCGGTGTGAGGACCTGCTGTTTGATGTCAGGAAGAAGCAACTGTCTCTGGAGTTGCTGGGGTTCTTAGTCACCGTCAGGAAGAGGGTGGTTCTTATACAATATCAGATCTGGGCTGTCCACTGCCAGTGTGAGGTGACTCAGCCAGTGCCTTTACACTAACCACTTGCAAAAGGTATGTGTTTAGTCACCGTCAGGGCGGGCCCGGTTTTAAATGCTTGTCAGGCAGAATCCCTGAGCCTCAGAGCATTCCCATGGGAGTAAAAGTGTGGGGCAGTCCTGTGGGGAGCGCAGCTGGCTCCAGCTAAAGGCTGTACTGGGTGAAGCCAAGGGCTCTCTGAATCCCAGTTTAGGAAGTTGGGAGGCCATTCTCAGACATGGAGCGAGAGGCACTTCCACTCCTTTTTTTGTAAAATGAGAAAGAACAACCTATTCTGTACTGTTTCCACCTTCCCTTACAAAGAAGGATTCTTCTGCTTTTCAGGTTTTTCTGCCCAATTCGTTGCTCTTCATCAATAATTCTGTATCTTCTAGAAGCTTTTGTAAGGGGAAAAAAATCTGGCCTGTGATGAGTCTTGGCTAATAGTTTTATGTATTTTGAAAAGATGCTGCTTCAGTATGCCACTCCAGGCCTACAGCACTTAGGGATTGAATTAGATCTTTTATCCTTATTGCTCGGACATTTCTACCAGTCCAAAGTATAAAAGCTGATGTTTAGCTAAGTGGGAAAGGTAGCAGTTGGGATGAGATGGGGTTGTCTGCTGAGGATACAGTACAGTTAATGAGGCTGAGGAGGGTGTCACATACTGTTTTGGAATGATTTGTGTTGTAGCCTGCCTGCCCTGCAGTGGGAGAGGGTCTGTTCTCCCCCCCAGGTACCTGCACCTTCCAGGGATGGAGCAGACCCCACACTCCCAGGAGCAGGAGGAGACCAACATTTGATGTGTCCAACCTGTTTGGTGTTCTGTGGTCAGACAGGTCTGGCCGCGATTTTAAAGTGCTTATAAGACAACTATCTTGCTGAAAATGCTTGTATCTCACTCGTGTTGCGAGATCCTACATACGCAGAGGTGTGCTACTCCATGTTGTTATCTATGCAGACTAGTGGTATTGAATCAAATTGGTTTTCAGTTAGAAACTACAACTTTTTGCAGTCTAAGTGGGACTACTAATAAAGGCAGATCCTGTTTTACATTTAATTAGTAGCTGTTACTCCATGGATGGCTCCATGGAGCCATCCATACTTAATACAGAACAGATTAAAATTTT
Source organism: Limosa lapponica baueri (assembly GCA_002844005.1). NCBI lineage: Eukaryota > Metazoa > Chordata > Aves > Charadriiformes > Scolopacidae > Limosa > Limosa lapponica. The sequence continues at coordinate 70,874 of KZ507380.1, forward strand.
CATACAAAGACATCTTTTCTTTCAAAAAGATCTAGCTCTGTCTTGACCCCACCTTATTCACAGTAAAGCTGCTGATACTAGAAATGCCTGATTTCAGGCAAGGTGTAACAAGCAGGTGGTGGGGTTTTTGTTGGTGGGTTGGTTTTTGGTTTTGTTTTTGCCAAGGGTTCTCTTTGAACAGTTCCTTCCTCCCCTGGCTGAGGTGGTACGGGTGTGTGTGACAGAAGTGACTGTCCCCAAGAGGTGATGGGGAGGACTGGTTGGGCTTGCTCCACAGACTGGTGGGCGTCCCAGCCCTCTCTGGCTGGAGAACAGGAGTGCACGTGGACAATAGTCATCTACTCCTTGCTCTTCCTAAACCTGGCAGAGCTCGATAATTAAAGTTGGGTCCTTTTAGGCTTTTTGGTTTTGCTTGGGTGGGTTTTTTTTGTTTGTGTGTTCTTGGGTTTTTTCTGCTTGTTTATTTTCATTCTTTTTGGTTTGTTTTGTCTTTTGTTAAATGATATATATGAAGGAAATTGCCCTAAAACCACTTTGCATTATGTTCAGGTGCCTTCGTAGTTAAAAAGTCAGGAATACGGAGAAGGGTGCTTGGAACACACACTTTTCCATGCAGCGAGATGCTGTAGATCAGTTGGTTGGTAACTTACTGTGGAGCAGCTGTAATTTGCTAGTAGCAGAAATGGCTGCTTTGCCCTGAAGCTGTTGGGATGTATCTAGCGCTGAGATGTGGCTCTGAGCAGTGCAGGGTTAGAGCCGTGGAGCGGGCTGGGTGTTGCTGAGTGGTGGGGATACAGGAGGAGAACTTTGGGGTTAATTTATATTTGAGGGGGAAAAACGCCTTTCTAACTAGATGACATGTCAGTGATTGCCTTATAAATATAGTTGCTGTTATTTTTAGGCAAGAGCTGTAGCTGCATCTCCTAGACCCTATGACAAATTTCACAAAATATTGGAGTATGATTTTTTTTCTGGAGTTATTGCAGTGATGCTGGATTTGCAAGGCGTTCACTGCTTAGTGATAGTTCATAATACAAACCCCACCTTCTGGTTTTAATACTGTGATTTTTACCATGGTAGTACTATAAGCAGATTTTAGAAGTTTGTATCTCTGTGTTTGGCTGTTCAGTGCTTTGAACAGTGCTTCTATGGCTAAAGAAGTGCCTTGTTTTGTTCTTCTCCATAATGTTTATCGCTACTGAACGCGTTGCTATGTTCGTAATGAAGTGCAGAGGTTCAGCCATTATAAGCCTCTGGTTTTCAGTACTTAAATTTATAGCAGCATTGCCCTCTAGAGGGCACTTCTTCTGAGCATTTCAATATATTTATTTTTTTTAATATTAACTACTTTCCCATTAATTTGTATATGATACTCCTACTGTGTAGTGAAGAAGATGCATCTGTGGCAAAGCAGTTGTGTCTCTACCTGTCAGGAAGCGAGGTGTGGGACAAGAGTAAGTGCCCTCTGGAAGGATGCAGCCTCTGCTATCAGTTTTCAACGGAATTGTTTCTCAAATAGCTATTAGGGAAGAGGTCACAGTAATAAAATGACGTCTTGCCCGTTTAGCAGCTCCTGTCCTAAATGGCTTGCAGTGTGGTGTTGCGGTGTGGAGCGTTTGAGGTGGGAAATCCACCAGCAGAGTGAAATACAAGCAACTTGCAGCTTAAGCTTATTCTGAAGCAGGCAACAGAGCCCGGGTAGGTTTGGAAACAAGCTCCTGGTCCCCTGGGATGGATAAGCAGACATTAATGATATGAGCTTAGTATTTTCTTTATTTTTTTTCATATAAGAAAGGCTGTTGTTTAAAACAGACTCCTGACCAACATGATTATCCAGCTTTTATAGCGAGTCTTGTGCAGCTCTGTGTCTGGTGGAGGGACAGCAGGGGAGAGGCAGTGGGAGCACAGGTAGAAAGTTTACAAACCCACCAGTGTCTCCCAGTTGTATTGTCATGTTCAGTTTTTCTCGCTGCTAAAAGCTGGTTGGTCAAACTTGCTTAACGGCTTGAGTAAATGAGGTGTTATATACAGACTCTCCTCAGGTATGCAAGAAATGCTAACTTCAGCACTTTTCATAGTGGTGTTGCTTACCTAAGAGTACCTGCAGTGCAGAAACCAAAAGGCAGTGCTGCTGAAATGGTTCTGGTGGTGTCGCCTTGACTGGGATTGAAACCGTCCAGTTGAAGTAGATTGTGCACGGAGAATACTGAAGTTCATGGTGCTGCATAAGAAGATGTTAAATAATGTGGGGGGGAAGAAACAGTAATTTGTGAAAGGCCCTGATTTGAGCACTATCTGGAATAGGTCACATTTCACCTTTATTCTGAAGGAACTTGCGTTGTCAGATGTGCAGTGATGGAGCCATGGTCCAAAACCAGCTGAAGCGTTAGCTGATCTCTGGTGTGTGTTGAAAATTAACTGAATCAACTTTGCTGGGTTTGGTTGATGAAGAGATAAATTTATGGAAGACAAATCCTCTGTCCTTATGCTAGACTTTTTAGAGGGGTGGTTTTTTTGGCAGGAGTAGTGAGTGCAAACAGTTCATGATAGGCCTAAGGGCTTTTCATCACAGGAAAAGATGGTGGAGCTGCCTCCAAACTAGAACTGAGCTGTGACTGAGGAGCTCTCCTTCAGCTCCCTTCTTGAAGGACTGATGGTGGGAAGACGGGGAATGAAGAAAGTGTCCAAGTCTCTCCAGGCTGCTCAGCCCAGGCTGGAGATGGGCTATAAGGGCATAATCCTCACTAGTAAAATAAAATGGCATTTACAGCTGTGTCAACTTGTTCTGCCCAAAGGGGTGTTGCAATCTGAGCACAGAAAAATCTTCCCGTCAGTCCAGGGTGACCGAATGCTTATTTAAAGGAAATTAATGGTGTCTCTTTCTCCACCTTCTAGATGGATTGAATCTTCTGTGTTGAATGCCTCCGGATTTCCTAGTGGATTTCACGTCTGGAAAAATATCTTGGATTTAAGCCACTCAGTGGCAGACTGAATTGTGGATCCGGGGCTCCTTAGACTTCAGACCTTGAGGAGACAGCCACTGCTGAATCACGTTAACCTGACATCGCAGCCACCATGGTGCTGTCACAAAGGCAACGAGATGAACTGTAAGGAATGGTTATTTTTAAATTTGTGTTGTGTTTTCATTATACTTTAAATATTAACTTTTGTTTCCAAATAGATTTTACAGGGTGGCTGTGTTCACATGCTGACCAAGTATCACGTATTACAGTTTAGATCTCTGTACTCTTATTTTTGATACAACCGCTGGTATTTGATAATAGAATTGTGAAATGGTGAAAATACAATTTCAAAGTTATGGCATAAAAAAGGAATGTTTGAATTTGTTATAATTTATTATCCTCTATTTTGTTTTGACTTCAGTCACAAAGTTATGAAAGGGTTCAAGTAAGCAGCAAGCGCATTGCAAGATATGCTCCAAACTGATTTGTGAATTCTACTTTTATCTTGAGTAAACTCTGACAATTTTTTGCTGTTTTACTCCCAAATGTAGATAAGAATGTGCTACATGGTGATTACAATCTTTGACTTCTTAAATTGTATTTAAAATGGAAGGTATATTTAAAGAAGAAAAAAAAGCAAAACCCAAACAAAAAAATCCCCTCCTTGATTCAATTTAAGATACGGAATCCTTTCCAGATTGTAAGGAGTAGGCTGGCAAGTTCTGTGCCTTAGTTTGCTTTCTGCTCTGCCATAAATGGTGATAGAGCAAGTGGTGGGCAGCAGTCGGGGTGGCAATGTCTCCTGTGATACACGGTTTCGCAAACTTACATAGTGCTTGTGGTTTGGTTTTGGTTTTTTATTCCTTTTAAAAGTATGGCCCAAGTATAATTCAGTGTTTCGTGTCGCTCTTGTCCATGGTAAGTGCTCTCTATTATTTTTTTCTTAATACAGCGTCTTCACTTTTCCAGTAATGATTTGACCCCCTTTACATTAAGTATAGTATGTGTTTTACTGTTCTGTTTCGTATACTTCAGCACAGTTGTTCTATTTCCTAAACTAGAAGAAATCTGCAAATTTTGATTTTTACAACTGTTCATTAGATGTGGAGGAGCTCTGGGGTTTAAACACGTTCAGGATTACAAATTTTTTAGCAATTCTCTGAAGTTTTTTTCTGGAAAAACTGTTAAGGAGTACGAGTGTTAATGGGGAGGTGGAAGTAACAAACTGTTAAGAATGGAAATGGGAAATGACCAGAGACTTTAGGTTTACTGTAGAGGTCTGGTGAGGAGGCAATATTTTGTCTGAGCATGTGTTGTTTATGGGGAGAAATGTGAAAATTCTGCTTGAATGCAGTTACAGTTAGAGTTGGATGTCTGAGGAGAGACTGAGTACGTGTGAAAGGTAGGAAAGAAGAATGTGATGAAAGCCACAGGAAGAATTTTCATGTGAAAAGCAAATTCTTTTCAGAACAAAAAGTCATTATTGTTTCTTTCCTGAGCTGCCAAAAGGTACTGATTTCCTCTTGAATACCTTGTGTAGACAACCTTCTGATTTTTGTTTTTAAAAAGTATCTGTATATCAGTTTACTTAAATATTGTAGTATGTATGTCTTTCTTCCCCTCCCCGTTTCTCTTTGTATATACACACATATCCCTTCCCAAGAAAGTAAGTGATAATAAGGAAACAAAAGTAGGCTTCCTTCTGGAGGCTGATAAAGGAACTGAAAGTAATTTTACCTTTAAGTCTGTTTAGGTCATGGAGCTTACTTGTCTTAAGCAAATTTTCTTTGTTGTGTAACTTGAAAGTATGTATCTATTTGAAGTAAATTTTGAAAAGGCAGGGTTTCCTTAGTCGTCTTCTCTTAAACAAAAGTGCTGATGGATTGTTGAATTCTTAGAATAATATCAAAACTTTATGAGTAGGTCCACACCAAATGTATGCTATCTTGAGAGGTTCCAGACAGAGTCATTTGGTAATTCTCTTGTGTCAAAGTGTGGAATATTTTGAAGACTAATGTAAAATTTGAAGCACTGTACATGTTGGTCACGGGCGGTTTCCCTTCCTGCGATCTAACTAAAAGTTATTGTATCATTCTGAAAAACAAAGCTGAGACTTGTTCTCTTCAACTGAGCACTTTATTCAAATGCAACTCAAGTAAAATTTTGTACCCTAAACTGTTCTACCCAGAATAGTTTCCTTCTAAGATAAAAGCCACAACTTTAATATGTAGATACAGTTATCACTTTTGTATCAGTCATGGGTTTTATGTATGATACAGACTGATAAGTATATTCACTTGACTCCAACGTTTGGTAACTTAAAATCAAAAAAACCCCATTCCTCTTCACCACCAAACCTACAATGAAGAGTGTATCCTGCTGTTGACATCTCAAAGCAAAATCTGTTTCCCAAATGTATTTGTAAAACTTGCTTGGGCTTTTAACAAACCAAATAATCCTCGGTGTTGTGTTGCATTGGAGACTTAGATGTTGATCATGCTTTTTTAAAAGTCTGAACCAATTCTTCTATTGAGACTTGTGTCTGAAGATACTGTTCTTTCTTTTTTAGAAATCGAGCGATAGCAGATTACCTTCGTTCTAATGGCTACGAAGAGGCATATTCGGTTTTTAAAAAGGAAGCTGAGTTAGATGTGGTGAGTTCAAGCAAGATTCTTCATCTATATTTTAAGTAAAGAGTCTATAATTATATGGCATTTGCATCCATTCTGAACATGTGTATCTGTTATATCCATTATCACCTGTCAGCTCATGCAGTTTCAGAACTGGAGTTAGGTTTTTCCCCTGTGAGAGTGACTGAGCACTGGAATAGTTTCCCTGGAGGTGGTGGAGACTCTGTCCCTAGAGGTACCCCAGACCTCACTGGGGATGGTCCTGGGCAGTCTCCTCCAGCTGGCCTTGCTTTGGGCAGAGCTTTTGGATGTCATGATCTCAAGAGACCCTTTCTGGCCTGAACTATTCTGTGCTTAATATATTTGAAGAATGTGTCTAATTTTAACACAACTGTTTCCTGCTGTTGTGTCCATCCTCCCTCTTCTCCCTGTAACCTGTTTCCTTAACTGTGCTTATTCTTATCTCGGAATTCTGCATAAAAGCATAAACTTTCTGCGATACAAAACTAGAAACCTGAAGACTGGTCTCTTGTAACCAGGTTTGAAATGGTCTAAGACTGTACAGCTTTGGAGGCTGACTTCATGTGATAATGTTTAAGATACAGGACAAAACAGGATTGCTTTTGTCCTCTGCTTTAACACGCAGAGCCAATGGCGGGTCTGTTTTGCGATTGGAATCGGGTCAGTAGTTAAATCATTGCCTGAAACCACATAGCAGCTGGTTACCCCTGTGCTTCGGGGCAGACTGAATGGTTAATAGAAGTGATCAGCTCTGGGAAACAGCCCGGGTTTGTTAGACTCTGTGGACACTATTGACTTAGACGAGTCATTTCTTGCAACTGAATTCTATTAATTTGCCTTTGTAACAGATGATTCTTGGTATCGTTTTTAAACTTTCCACCTATTAGCATAGGAGTTGTGCGTTACATCTGAGTGTCAGTTTCTCTGGAGATACCTGGATTGAGTAGTAAACTTCTGTGTGCTGACTTTTGATAAGTCCTTCCCTTTTCTCTGTTAAAAATCTTGCATTGTTCTTTTTCCAAAATGCTTGGCTGAAATTTGACTTAGTTTATCCATCTGCTTCCTCTATCTAGTAAATAAGTAGAAATGCCAAATTGCAATACCATACTTATAATTGAAAATCCTGATACCATTCCCTTATCTGCCTTATCTATCAACCTAATTAAGTCTTCTCTTCCCAGAGGTTAAGAAGGCGATCTAACTAGGCTGGGTGGTCCTGAGGGAAAGAGAAAACGCAGTTGCTGAAAGTTCCACATGACTTCCTTGCAAGAAAATCCGAATTGGTTGGGGCTATACTAAGACAACAAAAAAAAAGGTTAAAGGCAGAAATTATTTCAGTAAACTGAAAGGATTCAAGTGTAGTTTTACAAAGAGGGATTTCATTTTTTGTATTGATTATTCTGCAGATAACTCCAGTTTTCACAAATGCCCCTGCAGTAGCAGGTTAACATCTGCTCTCTGACCGAGGTGCCCAGTCCTCAGGGGTTTCATGGAGCAAGCCTTGCTGTTGTTGTTTTCGAACTAATTTAGAATTATTCTAGTACCAGATTGTCATATTGTATATGGAGAGAAAGTGTGCAGCGTTGAATTACTCTTCTGTGCCTCTGATGTGTGTTTTCCTGTGTTGCTTCTCTTCTTCTTTCTTGTGTTTGTAGTGGGGGGGGAAGAGTAATAGTTTGGCTTTTACAGTACCATCAGCTGTGCAGTGTTGCTCCTCAGCTATTCCTTGGGGCCCAAAGGAAAAATATGGAGTGGAAGAGAATTATTCTTCATTAAAGTTTCATTAGAGATGCAAAGTCAGTGCTGATTCCTCCAGCAGCTGGGGTGATGTTCAGTAGGGTGGCTGCATGGTGTGCTTTCGGCTTCACTTACCGAGTAAAGGTGTGGGGAGAGTGTGCTTAAAACTTATCTTTGAGAAGGTAGCACAAAATAATGCAATTTTATGGTGGTAGTTTGAGGTTAACCCTAATCAAGGATTTATTAAAAAAAAAAATCAGAGTTAGTTTGGGCTAACTGGTTGTCAGGCAAGGTGGAGTATATCTAATCCCACCTTCAAACAGCGTGATTCTCCGTGTGAGTGTTGTGCTAACGAGTCACAGCTCTAGCACAGCCCTCGCTCGGAAGGGATGAGTTCATTACTTCCTGATGCTCTAGTGGATGGATATGAATGAGGAGGCTGTCTTTGAGAGTGCTTTCTGCTTTCCTGTCTATGTAAATTGTAGCGATGAAAATTTGACGTGCGGTTGTTCTGTGTCACTAGTAAAACTGATTATAGTCTTTTGCTTGAACTCCTCTTCCTGTGGTCAAGAGATCTTTATTAAAATGAGCTGTTTGTGTTGTCTTTGAAGAAACACTTTTACAGGCTTTCGAATGAGAATTTATTAATTTATTTAAATGCTTCTTATCCTCAGAATGAAGAGTTAGATAAGAAGTACGCTGGACTTCTGGAAAAAAAATGGACATCTGTTATAAGATTACAAAAGAAGGTAAGTAGAGATCTGGTGGATTTACGTGTCTAAAACGTTATGACTGATAGCAAACATTCGTCACTGACAAGGATGTTACGTACTTTCCTTGTCAGACAAATGCAGGGTTTAGAAAACGATGCCTCAAAGATGAATTTTGCAGACTTAAGTAGGGAAAATAGCAAACTCCATGTTGTAGGGAGTGTTTTGTCTATCTCTGCTGGCAGAGACATCCTCTAAACATTTCTTTATAAAAATTGCTTGGCTTCAGTTTATGGATTGCATGTGCAGTTTCTGAAGCTGGAGAGGAAAGAGGTACCTTCAGGCAGTTTGTGAGTGGAAAGATTGAATAGTTGTCTCCTGAAGCCTTGATGGGGTTAGAAGGAAGGTAGAAACCTGTGCAGCCTGTTGTTGTTGGCCATTACGTTAAAGGGAGGAAACCATTCACTCCAGTGCATTAGAGCAAGTGATTCTAGTGCGACTGGACAGTACAAAACTCCATTTAGTAATGCTTCAATGGATCTAGAGTGTATTAAAAGCTGGAAAAAAACCCCAACAAAACAACTGTGTGCTAACAACAGACCCATCTCTTGTGAAGGTTAATGTATGTAGGGTTTATTACACCCGGGGTGTCTCCACTGTTGGGCGACACGGGTGCTGTCTTGGGGATACAGAGAATTAGTGCAGTAGTAGCATTCTTTTTTGTTAACACAGCCTCCTTTGATAGTTTGTCAAAATAGTAGCTCAAACAAATTTAATGATTACATTGTTAAAGAATAAATGATAAAAAATGAATTTGATTTTTAGAAATACCAACACTATTGAATGTTGGTGATCAGTTTGGATCCAGGTGATGTTTGCTTTACTGTGAATCTTGGGATTTGGGTTATTCATGAGTGAAGGTGAATTAGATCTTGGTATAAAACTACAAATGAATGTCTCTTTAAAATTCTTAAACTTAGGTAATGGAATTGGAGTCAAAGCTGAATGAAGCTAAGGAAGAATTTACATCAGGTGGACCTCTTGGTCAGAAACGAGACCCCAAGGAGTGGATTCCTCGTCCTCCAGAGAAGTATGCCTTGAGTGGACACAGGAGTCCTGTCACTCGAGTAATTTTCCATCCAGTTTTCAGTGTTATGGTCTCTGCTTCAGAGGATGCCACAATAAAGGTATGTGTTTGCTACAGAAGATGAAAATAATTAAATCAGAGGGTGTGTAATATGTAACATTAGTATTTCAGGCCAGATGTCCGTTGTACTGATGGAAGATCATTTGTTTCAGATTCTGCTTTAGCTTCAATAGGGACAGTTCTTTCAAGTAGGGTGTCCTGTGTAATCTACACATTTTAGCTTATGCTGGTCCAGTTAATATCTTCAAGAGTATTTTGCTGTCCTTTGGCTTGAAGAAAAAATAATTGAGCTAATGTGGATTTAGAGATTGGAGAAATAGATGAAGGCTCGTTGGGGGAAGGTGCATTTTGAGTGCTCTGAGGAGCAGTGGCACAGTGTACAGAGAATGCCGTGATGAGAAGCAGGAGGACAGTTGCCTCAGGTCATCTGAAGTGATTGTTTTTAAAGTGGAGTTGAAGTGGTTACGCAGCTGTAATCCTAACTGAAAATGAGTTCTCCCTATTTAGAGTAAATGGAACACACAAGTCTCATGAAGTCCCCCTGACTTTGAGTAACTTTCAGTGGTCTTCGTAGGCCTTTATTGCAGTGTACAGTGGCAGGAAGAGATTTGCTGCTCATTTTAGCATCCAATAAAAACATGATTGTGCATTTTCTTGTTTTTTGAATGTCACAATTTAATGGAATTATCCCAATAAAGGATACTTCTCATTTTTGTCTTCTATGCTGCTTTGAAAACTGTTTGGAAAAGTGCTGTTCTGAAAAGCGTTGAGTAGTGTATTAAGTGATGTGCTTAAAAACACAACTTGATCTAATAGTGGCTGCTTGTTGGAGAAGATTAAAATAAAAAGTAGCAACCAGATCTAGTTCATGAAAAGCTTTAATCTGTTCCTGCAGCAGAGTTGAACGTAGAGGCCAGCTGTGTTTTTCTGCAGGCAGAGAGGGCCAGCTGAAAGCGGGACAGCTCAGGGTGTGTTAGATGTTACAGAGGGGACTGATTAACTGATCAGCTTTGGGCTTGCTCCCTCTTATAGGTACCCTGGATGAATTTTCTTATTCTTTTAAGTCAAGCTATATAGTTTGATTTGTGAGTGTTGCATTCCCAGTGATTGCAGTCTATTGGGATGATGGATTTTTTTGTTGTGTGTTTTTTGAAGTTTGTTTTTCTTAGGATATAATTTAAAATGTCTAATTTTGTGCTTGAGAGAGACAAAAAAATCTGTAGGAGCTTGTTTTGTTTCAAAGGGTTTTGTTTGTGGTTAGATGACGGAAGACTGACTTAGTTAGGAGGTGAGAATGGGGACTTCATGCTATCTTGCATTAACTGCAAATGTTTATTTAATCTCTGACAAATTGTGTAATCTGCTAGTGTGTGCATATCAACCTCTTCAGAGGGGTTTGGATTATCATCCCTAAGCCGGTGCATTCGGAATGTGGCTCTTGAGAATGCAGAGTATTTGCTGTTGGGTTCTGGAGCCACAGCAAAGCTTGGGAAAGGGCGAGGGGGTTGTTAAAGGTGATGCTTTCCCCACCAGCTGGAGATGGGCTGTCTTGCTTGTGAGGAACAAGCCTAGAAAGGGGTGGAGGAAAACAATCTGTACAAAGTGGATTTATTATGTCCAATGTCTTCTAAATGGATCTTCTTTGTTTTTAAGGGTATTGGGTGTTAAGACTTTTAGATACAAATGGAATTTATTTTTCTGCTGTCTTTGTAATGGTTTAAGTTAGCTGAAGAACGCTTTTCAAGATGCGTGAATTCAGTTAATTTTTAAGTTACAAAATCATATAAAAATAATGCTTATTTTTCTATGCTGTTAGGCTTTTTAGGGCTGGCTCTCTTTGTCTCTTGCTCAATTAATTATTGAGTAAGGTGCCAGCCTGGCCTGCAGAGTGCAAATGTGAGGCTGGAGAGTACAAAGAGTAATAGGTTGCTGTTAACGGATTTTCTGTTCACTTGTCAGGTGTGGGATTATGAGACAGGAGACTTTGAACGAACCCTTAAGGGACATACAGACTCTGTGCAAGATATTTCCTTTGACCACACTGGCAAACTATTGGCCTCCTGTTCTGCTGATATGACCATTAAGCTATGGGATTTCCAGGGCTTTGAGTGCATCAGAACTATGCATGGTAAGGTATAAAAGGGATTGATTTAGTCGGTAAAGTGAAGAGATTTTTAATATTTTTTTTTCCAGGAAAACTGCTGATGTAGAAAGGGATTACAAACCAGAGTATTGTCCAAGAGAAACAGGGGGGACATTTTGATGCTTGGAGTGCTCCGTAAATAAAGTATATGTTTAGTGTCTATGGGATGAAATAGCATCTCAAATCTGCTATGCTTGATGCTGTGGGAAGCATCCCATAATGTTATTGAAATGAAATGGCAGTTATAGGGGTTTAGCGCTAAAAATTAAACGCTTACTAGGCAATAAAACTGGCTTCAAATCGGTAAAGGATTACCGTCTTCCCCGCTCTGTTTCCCTGATGTACTGCTTCAGGAGGGAAGCAATTAGTGCGGAAGGTGTTGTGTAGACACTGCCCAGGCGTCTGCGCTCAGTGTGTCTGATCTCAATGAACGTGCCCTTTGCTTTAGGCTCAAAAGCCGTAGGAAAAAATGGGAAAGTCAAACAACCACAACTATAAGATTCTAGATTGACTGCAACTTTTGTTTTATAGACTTGATGTAAAAGCATTTTTATACTGCTGCTTGTCTTTTCATATCTTCTTGTAGCAGTGAGGTGTAGGAATAGAGAATGTTTGAGACTTAGAAAAATAAAAGACACACACATATACCAAAGAAAACAGAAAAGAAAACAGAAAGCTGTTGCCTTTTGTGCATATGGTTCTTTAAACAGCACAGAACACTTGGAGAGGAAGAGCAGATGTTGCAGCGGGCTGATAGCGAGAAAATAGTGCTACCGGGGGTGTTGGTCTTTAGAGATTTCTGTATGAGCACACATGCAGTTTGTGTATTTTTAGGAACTGGATGTTGTAACATGAGTGGGTGAATGAGCTGCACGTGTATTGCCAATTACATCCTTTCAACTCAATTTCAAGTAAAAAGAAACAAATAATCTTTCTGGTGAGGAGTTTCAGTGCAGGTACCATACTCATACTGAAACTAGTGTTTTCTGACACTTCAGATCCTGGATCACTAGAGTGATTGCTTCTTAGTAGCTCACCAGGGGCTCTTAGTGGAAAAAATGGAAATGAAAATTGTGAAGTTGTACATTGTAGGTATGTGGTTTGCAAGATGCAACGTAGCTGCCAATAAAAGAAAAAAAGTTAGTTAGAAAAAAATATTAGTTAATTTATTGGGTATAACTTTTTGGAAAAAAGAACATCACGTCTCCAGATGAAAAAAAGGAAGCTGTTTAATGCCTCTAAGCTGTTGAGAAATTATATATTCTAAACTGCTGATATCAGAAGATTTATTTCTAGTCCCAAAAATTTTAGAAGGGACAATTTTGGAGTTTAAGGGCAGATGAGTGCATGAATTATATACAAAATGTTATAGTCAAGCTTGTACACTGGACTTGTCAAAAAAACCCTACCCAACAGCTTGTTCTGGATAATACAAACATTTCAAACCAGTTAATTCTAATGTTTGCCACTTTGGGAAGTTTAAGTTCTAATTTTCTCTAATACTGGAAATTAATAGTCTTTACAGTGTGTGTTATCTCCCTTCTCTGTGTTATGGCCCACTGCGTGTGGGGTGAGTGAAGTCAAGAGCTGAAACAATGTACAGGAGGTTAGAAGGAGTTTGTTTTAAGGAAATGATGTGGATGCTTTTTCCTGACTCAGCGTTGATCGTCTCAGCAGCAGGACTTGCTGTTGCGTATATACAGTTGGTTCTTGGACTAATGCAGTGCATGTTTTACTAGAACCCAGTATCAGATGTGTGAAGCATTAAGGTTCTGCAGTGAGGTTTGGATGCCTCTCACTGAGGACCTTTGCATGTAAAGATTATTCCATAAACCGTGCACTGCTGCTGTAGCTACTGGCCTAAGATAAATGAATAGCAAGTCCTGTGTGCTCTGTAAAAACTGTTCCAGTACCACTTAATAAAGGTTTGATTTCGTTTCTAGGTCATGATCATAATGTTTCTTCAGTAGCCATCATGCCCAATGGAGATCATATAGTTTCTGCCTCAAGGGATAAAACTATCAAAATGTGGGAAGTCCAGACAGGGTAAGTGTGGTTCTGGCTAAACATCGCCCCTCTACACAACAGGCACAAACCACTAGCTGTGGGAGACGGGCCACACAGATCTTCAGTGTCGGCAAAAGTCATTTGGATTGAGATGTGATAGTGTACCCTTTAGATAACTCGCTTAAGATTCTGCCTTAAACCATTAAGCACAGAGTTCTGTTACTGACCAGTTAAAACTTACCTGGCTTTATCTTTCTGGGAGCAATGAGGGTAGAACACCCTAACTCAGGACCAGGGAGGAATACAAATTCTGTGGGTACCCCCAAGTTTAAAGGGAACACGAGAGGAGGAAGGAGAAATCCATTCCCTTTCTTGACATAGATCCAAGTGTCTCCTGATTATTTTTTGTTGTTGTTGTCTTGTTTCATTCTTCAGTTGTCTCTTTAATCCACCCATTTGCTAGAAGTTTTAGATGAGGGCTGTCTGAATGATTGTAAATCTCTACTTGTTCTTAAAATACCTATTTAATGAGAGCTGTTGTGTCAACTTTGCTTTTTCCTCAAGCTTCCTGCTTTCTCCCTTAACAAAGATTTGCCAGTTCTCAGCTGTCACTTCTCTCTCCTGTCAACTTCCTTTCCATGAGCTGTTTGGTGGCCTTGTCCATCACCCCACAGGATGGACACGTGCATGCTGAAATATTTTATCTTGACTTCTAAGAGCTGGTCAAGCGTCCTTAAAGGCATGTGCAGTGGTTTTATTGCAGTGTTGACTCATGCTGTATTTCTGGTTTTTTGAATAGTTACTGTGTGAAGACTTTCACAGGACACAGAGAATGGGTGCGCATGGTGCGACCTAACCAGGATGGCACCCTAATTGCCAGTTGTTCTAATGACCAGACAGTGCGTGTTTGGGTGGTAGCAACGAAGGAATGCAAAGCTGAGCTCCGAGAGCACGAGCACGTGGTAGAATGCATTTCCTGGGCTCCCGAGAGCTCGTACTCCACCATATCAGAAGCTACAGGATCAGAGGTAATGCGTCCAATGCTGATAAATAAGTAAGATTTTTGACTATGCGCTATATAGAACTTACTGGATAGTATTTAGAACAGCTGAGCTTTGTTCTCATAGTGCTTGGCAGATGCAGCATGTGTGTGAGTGTCTTTTGCTGAATTAATCCCCATCTCGTCTTCATGGGATCCATGCTGTTGTGGTTTTAACAGTAGGACCCTACCTTTGCACTAATGAAAGTGAACTTTGGAGAGATGCTCTCTTTCTGAGGTTGAGAGTGCAACCACTTCCACATATTTCAGGAAAGAACTGTGGACTTTATGCTTGTCTGGCATAAAGGGAAAATTATAGGGATGCTCAGCAGCTGAAAGGTGTCGGGGGAAGCAGTGAGTTAGGAAGGCAGAACTGAAGCTGCCCTGGGTGTATTGCGCTGGAGAAGCTTTGCCTGCTGTGTCCTAGTGATACCGGCAAGTGTTCTCTTACCAAAATAAAGCCCCATTTGTGTGGTCACAGGTACACCTTCTCTGGTTCAGTTACAAAATCTTCAAGAAAGGCTTACTAAAGGTCTGCAAAAATTTCCTTTGAAGGATGACAAAGTGGAGAAGAAATGAACAAGAAATTAACTCCAATCTCTAGTTTAAAAAAAGCCCAAGCGTTTCTGCCTTGGCAGCTTCTGCAACAAGGACACACACACCCAAGGGGAAAAGTGACACTGAAGACACAGGGACTTGTCTAGTGATAGATTTTACAGATTATTTCAGTTAAACTTTACTTGCATTCTTAAAAGATCCTTATAATCTTTTAATTAAAAGTGATTAAATTCCAGATGTTCACTTCCTCTTGCAGTGGTGATTAATCAGCTGAAGTGGTGTCTCCCCTGCCCTCTGCTGGTCCCAGCACCCCTGTACAGCCCATCCCGGTGCTGAGCTGGGAACCAGCAGCAGGTTCACATTAACTTCTCAGCTGAAACATCTCAAGTTCCGAGAACTAAGTCTTTCTTTCATACTTTGCATGATTACAAATAGAAATAAGTTCACAGTAGGAACTTTCCAAAAATCCTTAAACTTTTTTCATTACTTTTTATGGAGAATGAGAACAGGAAGGTATGTCTGAGCGTCCTACTCTTTTGCCCTGAGGTGTCTGACTCTACTTGAGCTGTGCCTGCTATTAAAAGAGGATGCCTTGCAGTAGGCAAGTGCGGGTTCAAAATATTTGGCTTGCTGCATCAGCAGGACATACAACAATTTGTTTTAACAGATTGTTTAATTCCTTTCATTTTTTGTTTATTTCTTCCAATGTTAGTAACAACATGCCTGTGACTCTCAGCTGTGGTGTTGTGTTTATTAGCTGTAAGCTGTCAGGCCATCTAAATGTGCTGCTGCGAAATAGCACTTGGAAAGCATCTGCTTCCACCCTCCCTTGCCCCCGTCCCTTCCCCATATATGCCATAACTGAAAACCTAATTTTCTGTAGACTAAGAAGAGCGGCAAACCTGGGCCGTTTCTGCTGTCTGGATCCAGAGACAAGACCATTAAGATGTGGGACATTAGCACTGGCATGTGCCTTATGACACTTGTAAGTTCACTGATGTTTTTCTGGTGGTCATAGCTGTGTATGTCAAACTGGTTTTAACAGAATGAATTATCCTACATATTTATATTTTCAAGAGAAGCCAGAGTTATTGAAATAAGACAAACACTGGAAGGTACATCATTTTAATGGCTTCTGTATTTCAGGTCTTGCTGCTGCTAAGAAATACTGAGAGTATCAAAATCCATAGTGTAAATGCAGGAGTTACTGTGGTGTAGTTTTTGTGACAAGTAGCAGAAATGCTAATAATCAGCTGAATTTTGTCTTCTGTAAAACATCAAGTTCTTCCGATGTGCTTGGGCTGGGCTGGCTGGTGGTGCTGGGGGCGGGAGCGGGATCGGTGCAGATCACATGAGGACTCCTCTTTGTTTGCCTCCAAGGACAGGAACCCGCATTGTTGGTAGAGCTGATAGAGGTGTAATAATAGAAACTGAAGATAAACTTTGAGTTCTAATAGATTTTAGAAAGCTAAATGCTGTCCTTGTGGGAAGAGGGCAAGGAGTCACTCTGTTTGCTATAGCGTAAATTATAGAATGCTGAGCCTCAAAACATGCGTCTGCTCACTGATCTCTCCCTGTGCACAAGGTGGGCCATGATAACTGGGTACGTGGCGTTCTGTTCCATTCTGGAGGAAAATTTATTTTGAGCTGTGCCGATGACAAGACTCTACGTGTCTGGGACTTCAAGAACAAGCGATGCATGAAAACCCTCAATGCGCACGAACACTTTGTTACCTCTTTGGGTACGTATTTATTGTTCTGCGGCGCTTTCTGCAAAGTACAGAGCCAGGGATACAGATCTTTTTTCTCCATCTTCACCAGCTGCAGTTGAGCACCAAGCTAGGCATGCACGTCTGGATTCCAGTGAAGTTTTGTGCTATGAGCATTTTAATCAAGTAAGGACAGATAGGAATTTTGAGTGTGCTGGAGTTTTCCATGTCTGTTGCCAATGTTGCACGTTGGATAAAGACGTTAACTGCCAGGCTGGTCTGGATCCTTTCACCATGAGTGGGGAGGCATTTGGGGAGTGCTGTATTGCAAATGCTTGCCCAGAAAAAGTAAAAAGCAAAACCAAAACAGCCAGGAAAAGAAATATACTTTGGATTTCTGGGCATTCCTGGTTGGTCTTACCAGGTCTTGGTAGACCTTAGTTCCCCCCTGCTCTGGCAAAACCAAAGCAAACCAAACGCTCCCTGGTCAACAAAGCTGCTTTGCTCTGGCATCGTCTCTGCTGTTCCTGTCCCTGAGCTGCTCTGGCAGGTCAGAGCTGGGGAAGTGAGGTCAGCAGGGGCCCAGGAATCAGCTACTGAGGTTTCCTCATCAAACTTGCAGGTCTAGTAAAAAATGCAGGGTTTCTGACTTCACTCTTAAATTGCTGGAGACAGCTGATGAGAAAGGGGCCAAGAGAAGTTGTGAGTTGAAGATGATTAAACCGTTACTGTGGGTTGGCAAACCTCGGAATTGGCTGTGTCAGTTCACAGATTGCTTTGCTGAGCCCTTTCGACTCAGCGAGGCTTTGTGATTCCTCTTGGCTAAACTTCCCAGAACTGTCTGCTGATCCAGTCCAAAATTGATTTGTGTATATGAAATATTTTGCGATCTCCTGAGAAACAGCGCACTTCACATTTTTTTAGATACTAGCTCACAGCCTGTACTGTCTACAGCAAAAAGTAAAAGTCAACTTTCTTGACTTCTGATTCTTGAATATCTCTTGTGTAAATACATGAAGTTCTGTCTTCTGATAGTACTCAGGGGTTGGATCGGTTTGAGATGTGTTGGACTCCCCTCTGTTATAACTTTGTCTGGATATCTTTTCCATGAAAGCTCCTTTATAACTGAACTGAAAGGAGATTTTCATGCTTTACGAAATTATAGCCTGAGAGAATTTGCCTTCAGAACTACAGACATAATGAGCTTTGAAATTTAGTCTTTGTGCTGCTATGTTTTTTTTTAAAAAGTAATGGCATTCAGTGAGAGTGGAAAATACCCAAGTTTTGGATTCGTTCTTAACATAAGCTCTTCTTTCCTCGCAGATTTCCACAAGACGGCACCGTATGTGGTTACTGGAAGTGTAGATCAAACAGTAAAAGTGTGGGAGTGCCGTTGATTGAATTCACATTTGACCCCTTTTTCCTCTGGATGCACTCAGATACCATGGTTACCCATTGAGCTCTGTTTAAATAAATATTGTCCTTTCATGTAAATTATTCTGGATGTAGATTGAGCTTATTAAATGTTACACACAAAGTATTCATGCATGGTGAATCCAAATTGTATACTGTAAATTTACATACGTTGTCTAGAAGTACCATAGGTTTAAGAACATGGGCTGGCATTGGTCACATCAGACCTAAGAAGGCAGAAGTTGGATAATTGAAATAGGGCACTTAACTGAATAGTTGACAGTGTCGTTCTATGTCGGATAATTATACCTGTTTTTCTTTCTGCTGTCTGTTGGTGCCTGAATTGGTGACCTCATTTGGGAAAAGTTTTGTAGGGCTCTTTCAGAAATGTGTATCTATGTAACATCACTTAAGTGTGCTTAATAAATCTTCTCTAAATACTAGATAATAAGGCTGCAATTCAGAATCTTCTGAACCTTATGTGTAATTAATGGAAATTAATTAAACTCTGGAATATTTGTCATGAAACATTTGCCAAATCAACAGAATACACTTTGTTTTGGCCTCCTATCACGCAAGGGTTGGTATATTTATATAACTAACTGTAAACCTGAAGTAAGACAACAAATCTTAGTAGCAGCTGATGTGATAAATGTATTTATTTTTTATTTGGTCATTCAATGGTTAAGCTGTGCTGTTAAACTAAGTTTAAATGGATTTTTTTGTTTGTTTTTTTTTATTTTATGCTAGACGAACTTCCAGGAGGAGTTGTCCATCCCAGTAGAATTTAGTGATCTAATTTCCACTAGAGCTTAATCTCCCAAATGACTGCCATGGTACAACTTGCTGTTTGCTTTCGGTGTTTGTTAGAGATGTGCAATTCCTGTTACACAACAGAAGCAGAGTCCACTTCCCTCGTACGTGCTCGCAGGAGGTCGGGGTATACAAAGGTTTCTCCCTGTCTTTAGTGCCTCCTTGGAAACCCTTTGGAAAATGAGGTTTTACTTCCCTTGACAAGACAATGTGGCTTGAATAGGAACGTGCTGTGGTTTGCAGATTGAGAAACAGCTTGGGACACAGTATTTAACTGCTTTAAAGAAAAAGCACTAAATACCTTGAGAATCAGATTGTGACGGCAGATACAAATTGGTACAGGCTTCTAAAAGAAAAACAAAACACCATCAACAAAACAAAGTCCATCTGTGGGAATGATGCTATCAATGAACACGTAAAACCAAGACCAAATCCTATCAGCAAAGCTTAGCCCAGCTCGGTTATTAGTATTTATGTTGTTTGGTGTATACAATTTTTAATTTGCCTATCCCTAAAGTTACCTATTTTGATCTGAAGTGAATGAAAATATTATAAATTAATATTTTAATCAGCATTTTTGTGACAAATTCCATTGTAGATAACTAAGAATTACAATACTTATCAAACTAACCAGGTCTTTTTAAAAATTCACTTTAAAATTTACAGTGTAATGAAGTACCGGTCTGATGTTTTAACAGGTGAACTTGTGCTTTATTTTATTCATTTAGTTTAATACGTGGCTTTTAAAATTGTCCCTTTTAAAGCTGAGAGTCCGAGCCCCTCGCAGGGCTGGCTGGAGGGG
>KZ507381.1:0-13011 GCA_002844005.1 Limosa lapponica baueri
TGCAGTCCTGAGTAGCATTCTCTAAGCAATCCTGCTTCAGCAGGGGAGTTGGACTAGATGATCTATACGGTCCCTTCCAACTCTAAAAAAAAAATCAGTGAAAATTCAGTGAAATGTTGCATTTAATGTAAAACCTGAATGACTGATTAACACCTCATAGTGTGAGACCTCATTGTACAAACAAGGATGACTTTATTTCAGTGAGTTTATACTCTAAGTAAAATACTGTCATTCTAAAATTTGCATGACTATTTATAACCATATAATTTCTAGTGTCTTTGGAAAAATTAATCAAGCTTTATAGCTAAGGTTGTGCAAGAAACAAAAAGGCCAATATGCTGCACACTCCTTAGGTGGACCAGAATTGGCTGACAGCTGGTAGGGTACACTTCATGCTCCGGGGAGACCCTGCCACCAAAAAAAAAATGAAGGATGTTACTTAAAAAATATAGGATCTAATATTTACGGAACAGAGAACTGAAAAGTTTGGGAAGGGGTTTCAGTGTAATGTATGGAGGCACTAAACAAAATTACTACCAGCTTGGAGGATTTAATCATCTGGCATATTCAAAGATGTTTAAAAGACATCACCCTGCCAACAGGATCCAGTGAAGCCAAGAAAGGAGGAGGAGAACTAATGATCTCCTATGGGACTTTTTTTTCAGTTTACTGGCAAAACCAAACCTGTCAAATTACATTATTTCAAGTCAACCTCAAATATATCTGTCAACCCCAAGCAAAATATTTATTGTGCACTTTTTTTTGAGGGGGGGATTCTAGTTGAATGTCCTTTTTATCATTTTTACCTGCATTTTGAAAGCATCATTAGTTTGAAATGAAAATTTCATACATTTCACTCTGAGTTTTTAACAGAAAGAGGATTTTGCCTTTCTTGAAATGTTCCTTTTTTTTCTACCTAAAACTACTTGATAAATTTGTTATTCTATTTGAATTAATAATTTCTGTTGACTCATATCTGTGAGGTAAGCAATTGCTACATCACAGTCTCATCAGCTGAATGGTACCCAGCAGAACGGAACAACAGGATTTCAGCTCAAAAAGACAAAGGCTAGTTCTTCCTGTGTTTGCTTTGAATCACTCCTGCAATGGGACAAAACTAGTCAAACTGACTCCTTGATCATCCTTTCTATGCAGATAAATGTCCCTGGGGAGCAGGGCTGGTGTAATGCCAAAGCCACTTCTCTTGTCTTTGTCAGATCAGCTCCCAAGGGTCATGAGTTGACAGGAATGAGTTGAAGGACACGTTAAGCTGTCCTAAACAATACCTATCCACAGGAAAAAAAAAAAAAAGCATAAAAGTTGTTGAAATTCATCTTTGTTCTTAGTCTTTAATGCTGTGTTGGGCACAAATGGGCCAAACTACAGAGTCCAGACATCAGTTGTCTGCCAGACAAATCCCTCTCCGAGCACATTGCCTTTCTCAAGGGATCACACGTGTTGCATCTGTTGTACCTGGAGTGCAGTCCTTTGGTTTTGCTATGACGTCTGTTTCCACAGCAACCAACTGGGAAATAACTATAGGTAATACAAACTACAGAAGCAGGATTGCTTCTAAATAAAATGTTTTTTAAAAGTTTCCCCAAGGCTGTCAGCAAACTCTAATCTGTTCAATATTCTTGAGTTCCTAAGTGGAGGAGTGACAAGCAATTCCAACCTGCAAATCAAAATACAAAAGAGAAAGAAAAATAAATTGACTTCCATCCATATAGACGTGCACTACATTGTCAGATACAAGGCAGAATTCAAAGTCTCCAATAAGCTTCAGTTGCTTATTTCTCAGCTATTATACTATTAAAGGTTATCCTATCACCTGAGGAGGTACTTTCATATTGAAATTTTAAATAAAACCATCATGGTTCACTCTAAGATACGGAATTTTCAGAGCAAACATACTACTTGCAGTGATTATAACCAGTATGGCATTTATTCTCAGGTAAAGCCTCATACTTCAGTCATGAGGACATTTCAAGAAATTACTTATTGCCTATTTATTTATTACAGTAACATCCTAAGCATTCCCAAAGATTAGAAGAATCAATTACTTGAGCTATTTAAGGCCAAAAGTTTTGTGTAAAGATGTTCTTATCTGCCTTCCACATAATACAATTCGTATTAGATCGGCCAATCATTCATGTAAGTACAACAGCGTGCATTTAAATACAAGTTTTACTGCTAGGGACATAGCTGCTGTTTGGCAGTAGTACACTGCCCCAGATATAGCTGGAGCCTGCCATAGCCAGGAACAGCACCCATCTTTGCTAAAATGACACCTGACACAAACAAGTGTGTGCACTCCTGAACTTTTGAATTTTTCCTTCTTGGAGAAGGAAAAAAAATAAATTTCAAAGAGCATACAAGCCTCCCTTTGGGAAAATTCTCAAGTTTTTATCCTTTCTAGGGACAGCATTCATTCAAGTTCTGTCTTAGAGGGGGATATTTTCTTGACAGGGAGCCTTAGGTATTTCATAGGACTAAAAATCTTGAATGTAAACTTTTCCAGCACATTATTGTTCACATTATAAACTCACTGTGTTGTTAGATTCTGTGCAAACAGACACAGTCCCTGCCAGAAAGAAAGAGTGCTTTGATATAAAATAAAAAATAGTAGTGAAGAGAAAAGTGGATAAAGGTCATTGCATTGACACTTGTTTATTTATTTTGGCTATTTTAGTTAAGCAATTCCATAGAACTTCATTAAAACACTGAGAAATGTTAAAAAAAAAAAAAAAGAAAGAAAAACAAACCAACCCAAACTGTGATACCGTTTGTCATTCTAGCCATTAATTCTGGCGATTTCTGAGATATAGCAGCTTTTGATAAGGGATGTGGAAGCAGGGAGGATAATGGTGTATCATTGTGACATTTTATTATTCTGTCCATTTCCCAATTCAATAAACTTTACAAAAAAAATACGCATCAAAAGCTCCCTATGAGGTAGGGTAGCACTGTGATTCCAATTTTATGATAGGAAAATGAGACAAAGTGGGTTAAAGTGAACAATACAGAGACTGAAGTCGCATTAAAACAGTGTGGCTCAGCTTCAGAATGAAGCCCACCTAGGTCCTGCTCCTTTCTTTAATAGCATTACTGTGCTCATTTCATAAAGAGCCCTGAATATATTACATAAATTGCCTTTCTTCTGTCACGGCATGGGTTGCCACAACATGCTGAATGCAAACAGGGATGATTCCAGGGAACTGAATCTATAGCCGTATCATTCAGAGCATGGGGATAGGAACGCCTGATGAATATGGGCTGCAAGGTATTTCCCTCACCTGGTCTATTCATTTGCCTCACAGTACTTAATTCCTTCACAAAGATTAAATATGTTCAGAAAAACAGGTGAGTGAGGTTTTTAACTTTTCTGCTCTTCGCCAGCTGTTCTTCCATTCCACTGAGTTTTTACTTACTGCATTTTCTAGACTGACTATGAAAGTGTGGGAGGAGATGAAAAACACAGAATCACCTGAAAGTATGGAAGAATCATAAAAAAATAAGAAACAACTGAGAGACTGGCACAACTCACAGAGGGCACTCTCTCTACTTCATAAGTTTGATTTGAGTTATTATCAGCCCAGAGCTCTCAGTCAATGCCAGAATACAAAATTAGGACTGTGGTTAATACAAAAAGCAGCCGGAGGGCAATGCTTCATCTTTTTCTTAGGATTTTGTGCTCAGCAAGGTTACAAAGGGAGTGTTCATAAATAAAATGCTTTATCTTCCTCTTTGGGCTATTAAAAGGACAGGGTCATTGCGATAATAATGAGATCTGGACTTGTGAGACTTTAGGAGAAGCATTTTACATTGTAGAAGCATGCTGAAAAGCTTTAAGAAAAGGATGCATCTGATGAATATGCTGAAGTCACCCTTGCTGTTCCTAAGGCAAGAGACTTACAAAAATATGCTAACACCAACACCTTTTTTTTTTATTTTTTTAAAATAAAAGAAGGCTTATTTGCCTCTTGGACAATAAATCCAAGGCTTATTAGTTTTATTTTGAATCATAAGGGCAAGACATTTATTTCCTGTTTTAAAAAGGAGAATATAGAGAAAGAAAACAGCTTGAACTTCATTTGTGATGTGACTACAAGGAGCAAATCCTCAGCTCATCCGCTTGTTTCGGAGATGGGCTAAAGAAAATTTTACCCTTAGGGAATCCTGCTCCAAGATGCTGAGATTCACAGTTTCACCAACAGAGCTGACAAGTACTAGTTTTCTGTACAGTCAGATGACCTGCAACTACTTGGCCTTCCGGGCATAGTCAACTGTCCTTACCTGCCTCCCTACCTTGTACAAGTAGTCAGATTGACTCTTTGAATTTTCTCCTTCTGGCTGAAATTTTACTGAAAGACTGCTGTAAATTCCTTGGGTCTAGCACTTCACATTGTGTGTAAGAGCCCTGAAAGATGGAAAGTTAGTGAATAGTACTATTCTAGTGAAGCTGTTACGAGGTTATATTTGTGGTAGTGTGCAAATGCCTCACTGTTGGAGGTCAAGTATATAAGCAAACACAGCAACACAAAACCATTTGTGTTTACTCCCTGCCCTCACTTCAGCAAATTTTGCAGACTAAGAATAAGAATAAAAGTAGTAGAGGAAAGGAAAGCATAGAAGCAATTTCCTGGGACAGCTTAATAGTGTCTGCCTGGAGCAGAACCATAGCGTACATTGTGCCCTATCTGATCTGACATGTTAACGCTACAATACAAGCAGGTGAAGTTCATTACATTTTGACTCTGGACCTGAGTGCTATCAAGCAATTGAAGCTAGAGCCCTTACTCGTATTCCCAAGCAGCACAGTGAGTGTGCACCATTCGTTAGCCCTCATCTTCAGCTCTGATCAATGTATCTCAAGGTTTACTGTAAACCCCATCTACTATGTAACTTGAATGCTTACTGGATGTATGTATACAACAAACTACCTCACCCTCAGCTTTTTCCAGATTCCAGGGGTATGTCAACTCTTCCTTTCTCTAGTTAGAGCAAACCTGCTTGAAGCATTTATCACTCTAAAATATGTTTTTATCAAGTCAGGAGAGCATTGTCAGTAAGGGGGAGTTGATATCACATGCAGTCTTTAAATTGGTCAGCAAGGAATTTAACACATTCTCGAAGCTTCAGATGGAGCAGAGTCTGTGCACAGCCTAATACTATATCTCATTGCTTTCATCCTTGAGGCAGTAAAGCACAATGGGGACCTTTCTCAAATGGGAACTTTCCAGATCATATGCAGGCCTTTGTGCACCTTGTGCAGTGCTGCACCCTTATAGAACAGTTCTTTCCATAGCTACCTTAATTTTCAGCACTTAGCATAAACTGCTCTTCAGAAAAGTTGGAAGGATCTAAATGATGAGGTAGATTTTCAACGCCATGTAAGTTATTTCCTAAATGCTTATAATTAGGTATTTTTAAAGGAAGGGGGGTAAGAAAGAAATAATTAGAATATGACAAATTATTCATCAGTAACTCCCCACGCTAATGAGACATTTCACCAGGCAGTTAATTATACCAGAATGATTAGTGCATCCATACTTATGCTGACACATCTGTAACATGAAAATCAGGTTGTTCAGAAAAACCTGATGCTGTTACTAGACTTCACCAAATTAACTTAGTGTCTCAAAAACATTTCAATGTCTCATCTAAAGGATTTGCACAGCTTAAGTTAATTGGAGATAAGTTTATTCATCAAAACTTCTTTAATTTTCCACATCTAGCTTCTGAGGGATTTTTTATTATTTTTGATAAATGATGCAACACTGAAAAGTAGTCACTTCCCACCCTTAATCAGAGCAGAAAGTAGGTTACTGCTCTGCATCCCATAAAATACAAGAATAACCTCATTAAAGATTTGGTATTTGGCATAGATCAGTGACAGTTTTGTATATCACCAGAGCTGGATTTCATATTAAGTCTTCCAAAGCATGTTGCAACAGCTGAGCTACAGATTAAGAACTGATGCCTTGGGTCAAACTAATACTTCTGATTTCTTTTTGGTATCATCCATCATTAACATTTTTCCCCAGAGACTGGCTCTCAGATCCATATAGAGCTTCAAGGATGCATGAACACTGCATTTTGCTCTTCACCTGTGCAGAGTCTTTACTGAAATAACCCCAGTGGTGAAGAAGGTCTTGGGTGCCCGTTCCTCTGGAGGTCTAATGTAAACAACCCTTAATCTGTCATGCCCTCTTTCTCCAGTTACTCCAGTCACTACTGGTGCCTTGGGTCTCAGTTTTACTTCCCTGTCTAAAGATAGCAAAGATCAAGTGCAATGTCTTTGGAGTGAGCCTGACACGAAAGCAGCAACTCAGAATCACCCTAGGACTGCTCCACAGCTCCAAGCCCCTCCTAACGTCCAAATTAATACTCCACAGACTGTCCTGAGTGTGAGTTTTTTCATTATAACAGCTTGTACTACTTACCGTTTGGCACTGAGTTCACATTAGAACAGATCCAGTTGTTCTCTTCCCTTGGCCAAAACTCATGTGTATATCGGTGACAACAAAAAATGAGCCTCTTATTTCCCATCCTATTGCACAGGATGGAAAATCCACAAATACATGAAGGTGCACTGGTAGGTGAAGTGAGTGGCTGCAGAGTAGCTGTGTGTCTGGAGTGAAGCAGAGCTGTCCATTACACTGAAATCAACAGATATTTTAAAAAGTCACTTGCGACAATTTTATAAATATCTTCAGAGTGTTATAATTCACCCAGGTCCATAATTCATGGATTGCAGGTGAAGTGAACAAAGCACTGTTGTTTCTTTAGCTGCAGCTAATAGCTTGTGATATTTTGTTGGTGGCAGACACAGGAACTGCAATTGGTTTTACTCAGGCGAGAAAAGGTTTGAGGTAACAGAAGTTGGGAGCGCTAACGTTAATTAATTCCACAGAATTAAATGGTGGTGTCATTATGGAACCTGTGGTTTGAAATACAATGGATGAGGCTTTAGAGGGCCTCAAAAGCTTTTTCTGTGTTATTTTTATTATTTTTTTTTTTTTTTTTTTTTTTGTCTGGGAGCAAAGGATCATGTAGAGAGAAAGAAAATGAACATATCATAAAGCACATTGGACAGGGTTTTTTGTATTGCATCTGTGCTATAACCTAGGAGACCACGACAGAAAATCTTTTGTACTTTACAGGCTAATGCCTACTTGCCACCAATTTAAGCTCAACGTTACATACACACGGTATCAAAAGGTAGAACCTAAACAGAAGCTGCCCACAAGTCCCAGATGTTTCTGTGGTAGAAACACACCTGGTAGGTTAGCCAGATATGTGATCTTTCCTAAAAGCAAATGCCCTCAGAGGTGGGTGTTTCATGAGGCTGAGCACAAGCTGCTTGCGCTGCAAGTAGGTATGCTCGGGCTGGTCCTGTGGGAAAGCACAGACCCAATCTTTCATGCACTCACCCACCTAGGCATGCCTAAAATGACTCGTTAAGTATAGTCTTACTCTCATTTTACATGGAGGGCTCGGATTTGAGTGTAAACTCCGCTCTAGGTTAGAAGCAGAGCACAGCTGCTGTTGCTCCTCTCCAGCGCAGGGCCAGCGGCAGAGGCGAATATTTGTACGCCCTTAGAAGATCCCATACTTTGGAGATTCAGTCTGAGCACTAGCACATGATGTTGTCCCTGCCCATATGAAAAGGCCAGCAACTTTATTCATGGTTTCAATCCCTGATAAACAGAAAACCACAACAAAATCTTGAATGCAATTATCCCTAAAAAGGACTCATTCTAACTGGTTTTGTTAGGAAAAACTCTTTTGGCTTGTATGGTCCTGCAACCCTACATTGCAAAAGGGCTTGGGAATAGCTGTCAGAGTGGAAATGACCATTTATCTAAGTCTGGTATATATGGGCTTTTTCTCTTCTCCACTATTTTCGCAGGATAGGCACCTCAGAAGCTTTTGTATTCTGGCATGAGAGGGGAGATAGGAGAAATGGATTATCCTGAAAGACCATGCAGTAATGGCACAGGCATCTTCAGACTTTTGGGAGAGAGTTACACCATCCATATGATGGCTGGAGCAGGACCTGGCTCTGTGGGCAGGTGCAGGTATGTGAGGCTGTTAGGATGCTTTCAAGCATGTTTCTTGTCATAGAAAATTTTACAGAGGGCTGTCCACATGCAGCTAAGTCCCATGCCTTCACTTGTGTCATACAGTGTCACAGAAGACCATTTCTTCACTTGAGTAAAGAGCTGCTGCCTAGAGCTAAAACTGGTCCCTAATGCTCCAAGAAAAGGCATATTTTCTCAGAAAGACCTTTCTACCTTTTTCTTGGTCAGTGTGAGAACATCTGTGTGTTGGGTTGTGTAACATAGAGCACAGTAACATGCTGACCATGTGACAGCATTCAGTTTTGGGGTGGGGTAAGGGTC
The DNA here is from genome assembly GCA_002844005.1 of Limosa lapponica baueri. Lineage (NCBI taxonomy): Eukaryota > Metazoa > Chordata > Aves > Charadriiformes > Scolopacidae > Limosa > Limosa lapponica. The sequence continues at coordinate 8,409 of KZ507381.1, forward strand.
CCAGTCACTTTACGTAGCCACTTTCCAGGGCTTCAGAAAGCTGTCAGCTACATCTGACATTTGACATTGCAGCACAGGAGAGAAGTCACTGAATCACTGCTCAAGTGTGCAAGTTGTGGATGTCCCACCAGAAAGTATAAGGTGGGAACAGCTGAGGGAGTCTTTCCAGAGAGCCCAGGAGCCTTCACCAGTTGCCACATGTAATTAAAGCAAACTTGCTGTCAGTGGCAGATCGTCCAGTCTTCCCATAGGGGCTAGGATTGCATTCTGAAACTAAATTTTCTGGGTGAATTTTGGTTGAGCTGCCTTGGAGTAGATAGGATCAAAACAGACCGGAAGCCAGGAGGGAGCTGCAGGGAGATAAGACCAGAAAGAGAAATATCTTTATGTCTTAATTTTAAACCTGAGTGGCAGTTTTGCCTGCTTGATGGGAGAATACCAATCAGTCTAGGTGATAGAGCCAAGTAACAGAATCAAATATGTGAGCTTTAGCAATGTAATAGGGAAAATTTAATCCCCAAACCAACTTTACTTTGTTATAAGTGAGCTATATTGTGAGTTTACAATGATCAGGGATTATCCTCCAAATAAATAATAAACCAACATCCTATATCTATGGCAAAAGTTAGAGTCTTAAGGTATAAATTGGAAACAATGACCTTGACACTTCTTTCTCAGAGGTGCAGACCAAAAAAAGAAAAAAAAGAAAATGGGTTAAGTCAATAAAGTTACTCTTAGGAAAGATAAAGTAAGAAAGAAGAGAATCAGAGCTGAGATACTTCCTATTTCTTTTTCAGATATTACACTAGCTTTTCCTCTCTCCTTGTCCTTCCCTAGTTAGCATCTCTAATTTGCATGCAGAGCCAGGTCCACGGTAAAATCCTTCCATCAGATCCACACAGTATACAGGCAGCCTTAGCCAGGGAAATGGATTGAAGGATTCAGCGAGAATTTAAACACACCACAGTGTGTTTAAATCCCTGCAAAAGAGAGAGAAAGAAAAGCTGATAAAACAAAATTATGACCATATCCCTCCTGTTAGGTAACAACAGTTACCCTAGGGCTGGAACATTTCTGTCTAGAATATAAATGCCAGGAGAGTGCTATATCTTCAAGGATGTTTTTGTGATGATAATGAAAATATTAAAAGCACAGTTTCGCTATTTTTGTTCTCACACACACATTTCCTTCATGTACAGGGAAAAATCAAATCATCTCTTTCAGTGACTGAAAACAAGTGATTTACTGCGACTTAGCAAGTCACTGCCCTTCAGGTGAGTGCTGATAATTCAACTCGTTCACACTCAGTCATATTTTTTTAAACCATCTCTCAGCTTTCAGTTGAGCTGTAGATCTGGGTTCTGCAGGAAGTATTAGTTTTCCCTATCTACATTGTCTTCCAAATACTTCCTTAATTAATTAATTAATTTTGTTGTACAGGTTTACTGCAAATTCCAACACATACATAGCGAAATCAATCATTTAAAACAATGTCAGTGTTAACAAGATGATCCATTTCGTTCTCTTATAGAAGCTAATGAACCATTGGGAATTTATTGTGATGGAAAGACAGTGTCTTCTTGCAATTAGACTGATGAGCAGAGTTACTCTCATGAGTGGGTACTTTAAAGTAATTATTTTCATTTGTTCATGTAAAAAAAAAGAAATCTAAAAAAAAGAAAAAAAAAGTCTGTATCTATGTACAAAGCTTTGATTACCTAGCATGTGAAAACATATTCTTAAAAGGATGTTTCTAATTATTGTCTTACAGGAGAGAAAGAAACTAACTACTGCCTGGGAGACCTTCGAGTCGACCTTTGGGAGCTTAAAACGGGAACACAGTTTTAAGTAATTGTAACAGTGTATAGCATTTGTGAGATTACATAAATTTATCCATAACTGTCAATATGCAGGAGCAGTCTAGCTCAGCACTGTAGAATTTTTGTTCCTTTCCAGTGTCCACAGCTCTAGGCCTATTTCACTTCAAGGGGGTTTCTCCCACCCATAGCCATTAACCTTGATTCTTTTATTTTATTCTTATTTGACTTCTGGAATATGTGATGGACCCTTAGTAGTCTTCTTAATGGTACTTCATAAGGTGACAGCATCAAATATCCTTTGCTGATCTGAGATCTTTCAGCACTTCCCTGACCTTCAGATACCCTTTAAAAAAAAACTTTCTGCAACACCTTAGTAGTCGTCTTCCTGTGGCCTTTAAATAACAGCCTATCTAGCAGTACTGTAGTTATAGAAGTGAAGAATAGGCTATGCCAGCCACCCTGTGCTGTCTCTTAATTACTTTTTCACAGGATTTTATTCTGTAGCTCTAGTGATCACAACCTACAATTCAAAGGGATCTGGATAGCTTTTTAGAATCAAATACTTGTATACTTCTCTATGTCCACTCTCTGTTAGCACACAGATGAAGTGCTGTCTGCAAAGATATCCTTGTGTACTGTCATCAAGGTTTCCTATTTTCCGATAACGTATTTGAAATACTAAACAGCATTCCTATGGCCAAACAAGGAAGGAGCTTTGCTGATATGACCTGCTTTGTTACTTTCTATGTGTCAGCTGCCTGTCTGAGAATGATTCCACCTTATGGGAAATGGAAATTGATTCCTTTTTATATACGTTTCATTGGTTTGTTTCCTTACTAAGGCAAAGGAATGTAATATTTTTTCCTCCATTGAACTCTGAGCTTACAAGCTCTGCTGGATCTTGTTTAGCATGCTCAGAACTATTATTTTCTGTACAGCTTTTTCTTTTGTCTCTACTGTATGAGAACAGAAGCTACCCTAAATCCTGACATCTAGATGAGTTCTTTTGGTCTCTTCTCTTTCCTTGAACAGTTCCATTGTTTTAATTCTAAGAAAGTACTTTTTTGATGAAACCATATTTTAACCTGCCCAAAATTGTTTTTTTTTTCATGTCCACTTTATTACCTGTTGTTCTAACCTAAATGCTTTTGCCATTTTCATGGGTTTTTCTTTGCTCACTCTAAGTTTTCATGCTCCCTGCCATAGTGATTAAGCAAGTAATAGCCCCAAGTCTGGCACCTTTACCTCCACTGAGATACAGAGTGTGTGAGGCCTATAGAGCAGAATGCCATAAAGTGCTTTTTTTATCCACCTCCAATAAAAATTTTTTAGGCCTGGGGACTTCTTTTGGTTAAGCAAATGCTCATTTCTTATGAAGAATTAACTCTTAAAAGCCTATACATCTTCAGAGGTATTTACTCCTATCTCAAAATCTAGTGTATTAGCAGATCTTCAGTTAAAACTGTCAGATATGGAAACCTTGTGGGTGATCTGCTGCTTTCAGCTTTTTCCATGTGCTCACAGCCCTCTCATATTTTATATCTCAAAGTGTAGTACTCAAATGTCAATACTACAATTTCACATTTAACAGCTTCTGCCCAAGTTAACGGAAAGCTGTTTAAGAACAAGCTATTTTCAAAAATAAGGCTGGCTTTTCTGTCTGATTTTTTTTTCTTGACTGTTATTACTTACAATCTTCAAGTGAAACACAGTTTTAACCTTTCCCATTTCTCTCCCACATTACAAAAGAGTTCCAGCTCTGGTGGGAGTTTTAACAGCTTCATTCAACATCTTGTTCCCCATCACTCACTCAGAGCCAAGTCATCCCACTTTTATTGTCTGAGGGCTATGTCATCAACACCATATAACACAAGACCAGCTTGTGTTGTGAACCAGCTAGTTTGAAAAGGCTCACATCAGTTCCCTTGAACAGTGTCACGCTCCACGTAGGGGAAAAGTTTATTTTACTATGCATCCGAGTGCTTGTTTCAGAATCTTATGGAAAATGTACTTACTTAATAATTATACAGTGCTTTTTCTCTTCAAAATTATTTACAAAAAGTAGCTGGAGATCATCCTTAAAAGGGATGCATATATATTAGCCGTATTGTAGGCAGGTAAATGAAAGCACAGAGATGAGATGTGCCCTGACCAGGATCACACTTAGTCATGTGCAAGCTGACAGAAGGTGGGAGAAATTACTTTGACCCCAGCAGAGGCCTACTGAAACCAAGCACAGCACGTGAGGGGAATTCTAGCAAAAATGTTGATCATGGAGGGGGAGGATTGCTGTTTTCATCAGATCCTTTCTAGGGTAAAGAACAAAAGAGTTTACTTCTTTCACATAACCCATATTCAAGTGCCAGTAGTCCTAGCAGAGGTGTTATTCCATCCATAACACACACGTTTTATTTGCAAGGGACAGAGCATTGCCCAAGCATGAATCAGTCATGCAGTATCTCTCACACAGTTGATGACTGATCTATCAGTTGCCGAGATCTCTATGCAGTGACCGAGAAAACACAACAGAAATACACTCAACCCCCAGGCAGCAGGTTCCCTCCCTATAATTTACCATAGAACAGCTGTGAACTTGTCCTTTTTCCACCAAAAACAAACACACTCAGGCTCTATCTCCCTTTTCTTGACCCAGAAAAAGGTCTCTCAATGCGTCTCTACTGAAAGCTGCTCTTTGCTTACCTTAGACTACACTTCTCACAACAATGGCAAGAAACTTTCCTGTCCTCTCCATTAAGAAAACCAGCATGCCATTGGATGGTTTC
>KZ507381.1:20634-48993 GCA_002844005.1 Limosa lapponica baueri
CTTTTTTCTTTTTTTTTTTCCCCTAAAATTTAACCCAGATCCCACTGAATGTAGTATGTGTATACATACGACAGACTAGAAGGTACCTCTGACCTCCTGCTGCATCGTGCAGAGGTATGTGCAGAAGCATGTTCCTTAGCTGACAAGCATCCAAGAGGAAACTTGAGTCCCAAGGGGCTTCTCCAAGAGAGGAGAAAGGAGGAGACAAGGCTGCACTCTTTCGCATGTCTTGGTAGGACCCTACAACTTACATCCTTCACTGCAAGGGATCCAGACAGTCACTTTTGTTCTGCTAACTGGGAGGCTTTTTTATGACAGCAACAACAGAGATTTCTTCAGAAGTGCTTACGTGTCTTCTAGTTAGAAAGTTTAAAAAAAAAAATGCACAGGCAAAAAGGTGGTTAAACCATGGCTAGAAATGGGTAAAATGTGGAAACACCTTGAGGATCAATTCAACACAGACAGCATAACCCTTCTTCCCTGTCTCATGCAAATAACATGACTTTAACTGGTCCTAACCAGTAAGATGCTCTGCAATGGCCTGTTAATCCTCTTCTACTTTGCTATTCTATTCTGACTGCTAGTAACTACCTGAATAATACTGGACTGAACAAATACAAAAATCCCAAAGTGACATTATCTAATTAAGATGTTCTTCTTTCAGAAATTCTCTAGATTATTTTTTCCATTTTCTCCTAAGAATCCTTAACAAAACTGAATCACACGACTGATTTGGAGTTGTTTGCACTGGAAATCAAGCATCTTTTCTGGTTGCAGCTAAGTTTATAAAAAAAAATAAATGGAAATAGCACACTCTAAATAGGCTGCCCAATTTTAGCAAAATACATTTGCATGGATTTCTTCCCAGAGCAGAAATTCCTCTTTTTTCAATTGTGTGCAATTTATGACCATGCAGAAAATATGACCCATGTTCTCTTCTCTTTTATACAGCATAAGCTTCAGTGAAATCAAATTAAACTGATGTAAAACCATTGTAAATGAGATCAGAATCAGAATCTACCTCACCCAAGACAAAACTGTTTTGTAGCTAAATAATTTCATTTTGTGATTAATTTAATATTAGTGATGGGGCCCAAATGTGTTCTGCAAACTGCTTTATGAATAGAATTTCATTCTCTGAGGTCAGTGAAATACAAATGAAAAACATTCTATTATCAAAGGCGCCACAGGTTTTTTGTGAAATTTTTTTTTATACAAACTTCGTATTCTTGCTGACACCCAAATATTGACTTTTAGAGATGCTTTCTCTGAAGGTGTTGGGTTTGGTTTGTTTGGGTTTTTTGACTCCAGAAACACTGTTTTTAATTTAGTTCATTAATTATTGCAGAAAGTATTCACTGTTCTTGCTGTCTCCTCCTAGCTAAGGTCAAGGTTTGTTTTACCAGGAAAACTAGTTCATATGCATAGCCTGATTTGTTACTTTTATAATTAGCCAGCTAAACTAACAATTTATAAAACTGCATTGGTACAAAGAAAAACTACTTGGGTTCAGAAGGACATGATGTGCCCTGTGTTTACAGAATATTAATTGTGACTGGAATAAATATTGATTATGCCCTTTCTAAAATGACCGATAAACATTTCTGTATTCTTTAAACACAAGCTGTTTGTTCCTGATAGATTGCTGTACTTTCCCTGAGGAAAAGCAGGGCCAAAAAGTTTAAGAACGCTGTACTCGATGTGGGAAAAATACTCAACAAATGATCTTAACAGAAAATTGTGCAACCTTTACATGATTTTAATTAGAGTCTTAATTTTATTCTTTCCAAGTCTGCAAGTGCAAAGAAAAAAAAGTTGTACTGGAAGATTTTTCAAAAACTCTAAGTTGAAGATCAGATATTGTTTTACAGGAATTACTGTATCACATAAATTATTATCATGCTCAGATCTGGTATTGAACTGAGAAAACTAGTATTAATAATGTAACCTCTGCTGCTGTAGTTCATAACTCAGAGAAATAAACAACATCTTGCCTTTTGTTCTGTACTGGTGCAAATATAAACATAATGTATCCCTAATCTTCTTTAGAAACTCATTATTTATACAGGTTTCACCCCCCGAAAAGCACAAAATACTGGACTTTTTTTATGCAGACAGAGATCATATTCTTCAAGTAGAATGAGAAATATTATCTCTCTCCTAATGCCCTATTTTTTTTAAATCTTAATTTCTGCTGATATATCTCCTTATAACTGAGTTGTCCATATGGGCAATACTTCTTCTGTCAGTCAACTGGCTGCAGGGTTCCTCAGATCAATGTCACCAAGGTTCAAACAACTCTTCCTTCCAGAGCATCCTCTAGTACACTTCCTAAGGATTATGACATTAAATAAAAAATAAAAAAGTTCTCTGTCCTCAGTCTCTTTTGTTGTCCATCTCTTAATGTCCTCTGATTTGATTTGATTTTGAGATTAGTTAGTGACCTTCCTTGCTGGGATCCCTTAAATGATTACCATTTTCCCTTTTAGGAAACAAGGTTCAGATCTCAGCATCCTCTCAAGCTCATTTTGTTCAGGCATATCAGTCACTACATCCAACTCTAAGCATCCAGATTTTACTTCTCGTTGACAAGTTCACTGCCTGAGCACACTTTGTCAGAGACTTCAGAGTACAATGGTCTTCTACACTGAAGCTATTCAGACCTCCCCAGTTGTCTGCAGATGCCATCTCCAGAACTTACTTTGATGACAGTCTACCTTCCCAAAACACCTATTGGATAAATACAGCTTGAAAGAAAAGCCCAAATGAGTGTGTATATAATTGATTCTGTACTTATATTCATTTCCCAGAAGCGGAAGACCTAGGTATAAAGACCTGCAATGATGTGTTCCTGACCGCCTAAGCTGGAGCAAACCTTACAACCACCATGCAGTCAGGTTTTATTAATAGAAATTCACAGAAAGACCAATTATTTTTTTTTTTTTTTTGCATGTTTGCATACTAAAGAATGACACCAAAGGGAAACCAGTATTTCCTTTAGTGGTGCTACTCCTAAATGATATTCTGTTTTAATGACTGAGGACAGATGAGTGGATCCCCCAGATATGTGTTCAAGGATTACAGCATGTGTTGTTTCTATTAAACTTACGGGAAAGGGACCATCCTCCCTGCATTAACTTCTTCAGCTGACGCTGCTCCCATCATTGGACATGATTTCTTTGTTAGTCAGATGATCTAGAATTACATTAGTTTCTGTGAGTAAAGATGTTTTCTTATTCTGTCATTCATAAGCTAAGAGTCTGGGGAGCAGATTTACTGAACTCCGGATAAATAAAACAAGGCTAAGTTATTGCTTGACCTTTCACTCTCCAGAACATATCCTGATTATCTGCAGAGACCTCCCACTTTGAATTTACACACAAGTCATAAGTCACTATGAGTAAGTGAGAAGAGACTCATAGCAAGGAGGTCACCCAATACATCTTTTCTACATATGTAAAGCAAGCTCTATCTCACTTCGTACCACATGATCCTGTTCCCTGAGCACAAATAGACAGTAAACAGTGCTTTCTAGACACAAACTATCAACTACTCTTCCAGTTAAACAGAACCAGTTCTGACAAGGAAAACAGACTATTTACTGCCTCTTTTCTCCTAGCGGTAGAACTAGGAGAAGAGAGGGCAACTGAGATGATCTTAAAGGTCCCTTCCAAACTAGAAGATTCTATGATTGGAAGGTCCTTGAGGAAATCAGTCTCCAGGAGAAATTCTTGTAAAACGAAAAACCTTGTTAAATATTTTGTTTCAAGATTTTTTGTGCCTGGCTTTGCAGCCATTCTGGGCAGAAATGGAAGTCACTGAACAAAAGATATCTCATAGGTGCAACAACATATTTCTTCTCTATTCTCTCATACCAGATGCCTGAAAGTGACCTACATGGACAGCTCTGTTTTGGCTAAGCAGATGCAGTGCAGCCCTTCCACCTGGCCCTCTCCGGCAGTAACAAATATATTTGTCTAACTGGATGACTAAATAAATGAGCCAATCAAAGAGGTAATAACTTATGAGAAAGGGAGCATCTCTCAGAGGGGGACGAATAATTGGGACTCTGTGTCATGCAGTAGTTAAAGCACAGTCTGAAACTAATAAAAAAATAACATTTTTCTCTGTCATTGACATTTAAATCAGAAAATCCAAAATCCGTGCAATGTCCAGTGAAACAGTAAGCTTAAAAATAGCTTTAAGTGGCAGAATAGCCAATTAACCTTGAATAATGTGAACTGACCAAAGCACAAGAAATGTATGAATTCCTGCAGTGGAGCAGACCAATGGCCACCCAGGCTGGTTTATTGTCTACAGTGATACTTAATGATCAATGTTTCAAAGGAAGCTCAAATTCTCAGGAAGCTACTAATTAATCCTTGCTGAACTGAGTGCATAGCTGATACAGCTTCTGATCAGTCTATGCCTGGACTGGAAGCCTCCTTCATGTGTTTCTTGGTTAGTGTAATTGCATTTTCTATTCTTTTTTTTTTTTAAAAAAAAAAAAAAAGAATCCAATACTGATAATGGCTGTTTATGTCCATCTTGAGTTTACCCGGAAAAAGCTATAAGCCCAGTTTTCTTTTACAGAAAACAACAGTGATCTAGTTACACTGGTACTGTGGGAGGTAGACGTTACAAGTAGAAGACTGTTTCACATACATACATGAATGAATTTTGAAAATCCTAACAGCACTGTGAACAACTGCCCAAAATATAACACTTCCAAGAAGACCGGCCATTTTTTGTTGTGCAGGAACAGCAAATGAGTGAAAAAACACCTGGCTGTAGAAAGCTTGGGATTGGAGAGGGCAGTACTCTAAATCTTTCAGCTCTGCATTGCTAATTTAGCGAGGGCTTAGGTTAAAGTCAGCACAGAAAACTTTCCTTCTTGGTTGCTGGCCTCAATCCATTCTAGGATGGATATTATGAAAAAATAATATTGTTCTCAATTGATGTTAGCTACCTCATAAGCTGAAAGATGAAAACAATTGAAAAAATATGTTTATGACTTCGGTTAATCTTTTCAGAGCAAAATTTAAGACAATAGAACTTGAAAGGTAATTTGTTGCTGCCTTTAACTTGCTGTTTGCTTATTCTTTGTTTATAACACTGATAACTTAGAAATCTGGGTGCTTTCATTTCATGCATGATACTTTATCACAGCTTCCTTGTGGGACTGAGACTTTCCCAAGAATGGTAGAGAGGGGTCTTCTGATCGTGGGAACTAATATTATTTACCTCTTGTCCATTCATGCAGCAAGACACAAGGATTTGAATGACAGATTTTTTTCTGTGGGACTGCTTTAGAGAGAAGGGGAGATTATCCCTCTGTAGGTTTTATCACCTCCATATGCCACTTTTAAATTATTATATAACAATTGCTAAATGGGAAAGACAAGAAAAGGGATATCAAGAGATTCTTCTTTCCAATGACTATGTCAAAAAAACATTCAAGGGCATTACACATGTGTTCAGTAGTGATCTGAGGCTGACCAGAAGCTGATGAGAGTATCAACTTTCAGCATCACAGCTCTGTTTATTCTATAATACTATTTTTGTGGGACTAAATTTTATTCTATAGCAATATTTTTGTGGGACAGTGAGAAAAGGGGAAAAGAAATGTGAAGTAAAACGTTAAAATCTCTAGCAAAAACATCAAAGAGAAAGAAGAATTTGGCACTGAGATTCCTGCAATCATAGACCTAAATTATGTGGGAGCAGTATGAAAAAGGTTTTGGGGGCTTTATTAATTTAGATTTTTAAATGCAAAAATAAACGTTCTTTTCAAAGGTTAGAATCTGTTGCCTCAAAATTATTTCTTAAATCTCAAAATATCCAGCTTGTACCTCTTCTGATGGCAAAAGAAAGCTACACTGGTTCAAGTAGCCAAAAAGTCTTTATAATGCCGCTGAGGGAGTTTATCCTCTTTGAAACACAAAATATATTAAAGGAGGATTAATTTGCTGCCTAACAACTATTCAAAATATGTTTTCATATCAGGTTAGCCATGGACATTTCTCATCTCAAAATCAGTTGTAGGAAAATGATGGGTTAGGTTTAATATGATGGCTGGAATTCAGTCTGAAGTCTATAGAGTGACCAGTGAGTGTGTGCATGAGTATTAGATTAAATTATCTACTCTCGATTTGTTAAACTAAATGAAGAATGTAGATTTTATGTTGTGGCAATATTGATTTATCTGTATTGTATCTTTTGCAAGACTTACAACATCTAATTAAAATAAAAAATCTCACCTGAAAAAAAGTGAAGAAACCAAATAAATTCTATTTTAGAAATATCTCAGAACTTCACGTAGTAGTCAGCTCTCAGCTGTCAGCCAACTAGTAAACTTTTTTCTTTTTATATTATTCCTCCTTAAAAAGTAATAGTGTTTCAGTGTTTTCCATACTGGCCACCAACTTAAAAGGGAATAAAACAGTAGAGACAGACCAAGGCAGAGACAAGAATCCTGAGGATGTAAAATGCAATATGTTACACTAAGGTCTGTTAGCGGAGGGGCACATATGACTCTCTTTCATTACTAAATTCTATTTGAAATTATAAATCAAAAGGGAACTTAGCAAGGATCTAGAGAATCTGCAAACATGTTATAGTGTTTTTCAAAGGAGATGCTAGTAAAAAAATAAATATTTCTCCTACCATTTAAGCCTCAATGCAGAGAAGAAAACTAGTCATTCCCATACACTGATCCAACAGTGGTGTAAATTTACGCAAGTTTATGTATAAATATGGATATGACTAACACACAGAGGAGTTTCATGTAATGACAAATTGAAGAAACATCTGAAATGTCTGTTAAAGTTCTGGATGGATTTGGTCATGCTATATTCACCAGAAAACACAAACCAGTCACTGCTATAATAAACTGTAGCGAAAGAAAAGACAATTGTGGCATTCAAGGTGTGAAGTGAAGTAACAACGGTACAAAAAAGCCACAGAAAGGGCAGGGTTTCTGAAGCTGGCCATAAGACCAAGAATTCATCTTTAATGTGTTAAATTCAGGAAGATCCTTCAAAATAAAGGTGTTCTATTTACAGACAGGAAATACTCATGTTTTGGTCAAGTGGTCCTTTCAACTTCTGTGTCAAGGAAATCAAAGAATATGTTCATTTTTCCCTCCAAGACTACTGAGCAATGATACCAAATTTGGAGGTGTGGATTTTTTTTCCTAGATTCTCAGTTTCCTATCTCCAATCTCTTCTGAATATACACTGCTGTCCCCCTTCCTCTGCTGGACTTTCTTCCTTCCTTTCAATTCACTCTTGCCTGTCTTTTATTCCTCAATACAGTCTTTGCTGGCCATCACACTGAAGGCTCTGCCTGTGCACCATATCCTTTCTCTATATTTCCCTCTGCTTTTTCCCCACTTTGCTCAGGTTAATTTAGCTTCTTTGTGTCACATGCTACAGCACATGTTGGTTTTGTACTTTGCTAAATCAACAGGACTTCTGATTCAGTTGAACTACCTGATATTTGAATCTGAATAATAGATAGAGGTATAATGGCTGGAAGTGCTAGCTTCAATCCATTTGCAGAGAGGCGGAATCAAAAGAAAATGTCTCAAACCCAAACTGACACAATCTCTGAGAGTTTCTCCCTGCTCCAGCTGGAAGACTTTTGTGGAGCAGAACATTGGTGCCAGCAGCACTTTTCCTCTCCCCATACCATGTTTAAAATGGTGCGCAGTATTGCTACTGCTCAGTGGTAACCCTTGGTTTCTGTTTTTCTTTCTTTTCCCCTCACTTTCTTTCCTCTGCTAAATAATTATTTTTTGACCAAAGGCAGTAATGTTTTGGGCAGTGAAGACAGCAGACAGAAAGTAAAATGTTAGGAGCTAAGTGTTCTCCTGCTTTCCCTCCCTGCCTCCCACACTCCCATTGCACTTCAGCAGCCGCCTTTGAGAAGTCACTGCGTCATGCTTCCAGCTGAGACCCATTGGATCTGTTAATTAATGCTGGCTAAGTCTTAATAACTAACAGAGAATTGATAATTCCCAAGTATAAGAATATGTATTATCATCAGCATTACTGAAAATCTAGCTTCCATTATTTGTATAAATGAGTGATTTTCTTTCCAAACTCCACACTATAATTTATGATGAAGTTAATCTTAAATTAAGATTTAAATTATTCATGCTATTGTTAAAGAAATGCACAGTAAAAGCATCCTGCAAATAGGATTAACATACAGATTTGAACATTTCATGAGGCTCAAGGAATAGAATAACCCTCTAGAATTTCATGGATTAGCGGAAGCTAGAGAACCCTTTTCCAGCACCCATCCCTCTGTCCCCCTTGCCCTCCCCACCAAAAAAAACCCCACCAAAATCAAACCACCAAAAAACCCCAAACCAAATATGAGAGAAGAAATTAGTAGTGGGGGATTAATAGAGTTTCTCTTAAACCCCTGGGATTAACTCCACCTAGGACAGATCAGGTTCAGAAATACTTTCCCTGGGTTGTATCTGATATCAGAATTCTATTTTATATGAAATAGATTAAATATAGATGTCAGCATGTTCATCAGCATATGCAGCACGTAGAACTAAGGTAAGAAAAAGCTAAACATCTTTGCAATTAATTCAAGCTGGAATTCTTTTATTATTACAGCTATAAGTATAATTATATATATTATAAATATATCAGACAGGATGAAGCAGCCAGGGCTGGAATGAAAGACAAGAAGCTGATTTGTTTCATAGGAGAGTGTCTTCTGTGTATTCAAGGCAAGCACAGGGTGGAAACCAAAGAAAACTTCTATTTAAACTGGACTGAGGCAAGCTTAGCTTTTGCAATAAGTTATTTCAAGCTGATTTATGAATTCTGCTGAAACAGATAAATAGCATACCCCATCCATTGCTTTTACAAATATTCAAGATTTCTATACAGCTTTGTTTAGCTGCATCCCATCTCTTTAAGATTCAGTTTCAGGATGATTCTAATTCAATAACTGGAGAAACAACAGTGCTAATGTAAATATCTCCAGTAAAATGTTATTTCACAATCATAGTGGAGATTAATCTTACTTCCTCCAAGAGTCACACTGATTCAGTCAGGGTACAAAAACAAACATCGTATTACCCTTTTTTTTTTAATCAAATCTAACTGACATAAATCATAAGGATACAAAAACAAACACCACATTATCTTTTTTTTAATCAAATCTACCTGACATAAATTAAGTACAAGATTTTGGTTGTGAAATGATCATAGTGAAATATGTGTAAATGACTTTTAGATCTCTTTATAGAAAAGGTAGAAAGGGTCTATAACAAAAAATTAAAAAAAAAAAACAAAACAACAACAAACCAAACCAACAACAAAACAAAAAAAAAAAACCCAAACAAACAAACAAGCAAAAAAACCCCAAACCTCAGCAACCTTGTCTAGTTTTGAACAAAACATTAAAAAAGAAAAGCAACCTTCAGTACATTCCAATTTATTCAGGTTTTTTTTTTTTTACTTCTCTTTAAGCACCAGCCTAGTCTAAAAGGTAGAGAAAGAAACACCCATTCTGAGTATGCATGGTTTGTTTAAAGGAATTCAGTGCAGAGTACTTAAGACAGATGAAATTTGCCAAACAATGCTAACTAATCAAGGTCTGCATTCCTCAAGTATTTGTGAAGAAATGAAAATCAATCAAAACCCAAGACAGCAATTTTTCTTCAGCAATATAATTTTCTTCTATTTACTTATATAACTTACTTAGGGCTAAGAAGACAGTTTAGTTTTCACACCCTAAAACCCTCATTTCCTCTGGTGATAACTCCCAGCATTGCTACACGTGCTAAGAGTTTTTGCATTACATAGACCACTTCCCACTGGACCACCACAAGCACATGCCATATGGCTGTTCAGCAGGTGTTAGGTGGGGACATCCTCTCACTCCTTCTGGGACTCATCCATATCAGAACATCAATTTGGACTTCCAATAAAAGCCTTTGAATCTCAACATCTCTACAAGATGTTTAGCCTCTCAAAAGTCATAGTAATAGCAGGAAAAAAAAAGTCAATGAGGAGGAATAAAAATCCTCAGTATTAGCTCATAGAAAATGATATTTATGCTCGATCAGCTCTCAAACATATCTTCATAGGCTATATCTACCCTGACAAGTAAAATGCAGCTAGTTCACACACTTGGACACTGAACCGTTCAGTTCCAGTTCATTCTCCCCAAAAAACCCAAACAGAGCTTTGGTGAACAGTCTCCTACGTGTATGTCTCTCTCCCCATGAATGGCAGGAGCAAGACTGTGCTACATTTGGCTCACGTCGTTTGTCATGATCCACTGATGCTATCCCAAGCAGCTTTTATACCCTCAAATAGTACCCTAAACCAACCACAAGCTCTCTGGCTGAATAAAAGAGTAAAAGAGTAAGAGTAAGGGTAAAAGAATAATAAGAATAAGAATAAGAATAAGAATAAGAATAAGAATAAGAATAAGAATAAGAATAAATCCTGGGCTGAAACCCTCTTATTAACCCGGTCCTAAGAATGTTGTTTGTTAATAATGACAAAAGAAAATGTAGCAGGAGATAGAGAGGTGGAAGCTTCACAAGGGGCATAAGGGGAAGACAAAGATCCCATCAACAGCCCTGGCTTAGTCTGTGGGGTCTGTGCTGGACACAGGTCTGCATGACCCTGGTGGGTTGTTTATGTGAATTTGTTTGGAATGGTCTCGTTGATGGCTTTGTGTGCTTCTGTCACAGCCATGCCCACTGTGGACTTAACAACACTGTACTGGTTCTCCACTGAAAAGTCTGTTCCCACCAGCATGGGCTCCAAAAAGAGAGCATTACGGTGCTGGCTGGATAGTGCCAATTCCATGCAGGCACCAGTGTGGGGCAGGTCATTTAGATGTGGTCCTTGTGGGTCATACATTGTAAACCTCTTCCAGGTCCTGGGATTCAGGATTTTCACAAGATGGAGAAGGAAGTTGCTTGGGCAGAGAGAGGATGATGTAATTATTTTGATAGGAGCAGACAGCATTGCGTGGGATGCAGTACAACCTCAAGGGCAGCACATCATAATTTTCTAGGACATGCATGGTGATCAGACAGTGTATCGAACAGGACTAAAGAATGAATAGTGTGAAACGCTTGCAGCTATAGCACATCCAAAGCTGTTGTTTGTCTGTGTGACTCCACAGGTTTTCTGGGGTAAGGGAGGGAGACTTAAGATTGTGAGGTGTAGGTAAGTATTCACTTAAAGTATGCATGTATATGTTTAGTTGCTCACATTCTGGGTTGTTTGCCATGGCTCTAATTTAACTTAAAAACGTTCATATAAATGGCCCTTGAAGCTGGGTTAGACCATGACTGTCAGGACTTGCATGTCCTATTATGTGTGTTTTCCCTGCGTGTGTACATTTAAACAAATTTTGGAAAAAGGAGAAAAAAGATAATATTCCTTGTTACTGTGGAGGTACAAGTATATGTTTATGTAGATCTCAGCACAGTAGGGCCAGGGTCCCATTTATGGCTTTCATAGATTTTTGTGGTGTCAGTGTTGAATAATAATAGGGAGCATACAAATACCAAAATAGAGAATGAAAAACTCGATCTGCCTCAAGGGTCTGTGTTTGAAGGTGTCAGAGACATTAAAAACAAAGAAAGTAGAAAAAGCTATATGCCAGATGCACACATCTGCATCAGTTCAAACTCACTCCCCAACCCCCAAAGCTGTCAAGCACAACTTGGAGGAGGAAAGAAAGATTATTTATTTATTTAACCATCTATCTTTGTACAGAAAGCAAGAGTGGAAAAGGCTCAGGAGAAAAATTCTCATGGTTGAAGTATGTTCTACTTTTTCTTACCATACCCCAACATAATCTTTTTCCTCATGTTTTCTGTATGTCTTTTTCTACATGGCTGTAGCAAACCACAAATTCTTGTGGGTTCAACTGTTTCTCAGACACAGGGGAAGCAGCGTGGCACCGTGCTCTGCATGGGAGTTTAGTTTTGCTTTTATCCAAGACACACAAGTGATTCAGCATTCTATAGAAAATACTTTACTTCCCCTAAAGGCACAGGCTAGGTATGAATAGACTTCTGAATGTCCGCCAAGGCACAGTGTGTAGCCCTGGTCCCACATCCCATGGCAGAAGCACTGCTTCAAGCACACCCCACCTCCTGGCTGGCCCAAGGGATGGGTCTTTGGGAGGAGGTGGAGGTCTGGTTTCCTTCCACAGCTTACTCTGCGGTAGTGGTGTGCACCCAAAGCCAAGAGCTCTACCACTTTCCTGACCTTTACAGAGCCATATCTGCTTCCCAGGCTGTGGGCAGTGGATATAGAGCTCGTATTGCTGCGTACAGGTGGCTCTACTGATGTCTGCACCTGGGGCCCCTAATGCTTTGGTACCCTTTCCTTGAAATATCTGACCTTCTGCTCCAGGCAGCCTCCCTCAGAAGTGTCTGCACGCATGTCACACTATTCTGCTCTGCTCTGAGAACAGCCTGCCTTCAGTCCTTTGCCTTCCTCACTGTGGAGTGTGGTGGGCCATGCAGGTGACACTGCCCCAGATCCCCAGGGAGGATGTATAGTGGAAAACAGGGGGGCAGGCTCAAAGTGGGAATTCTGGATGTTGCCACTGTAATAGTAACCTCACTTGGAAAGTTTACTATCATTTGAGCATTGCAGTGATATTGCAATGTGTGTCAACACAGCATCCATCAGAGAAAGCCCTAGGGTACAGAAGAAAGTCCTGATGGCTTTTTTGTACAACAGCATAGAATAACACTGATTTCTCTTCCTGTGGTGACACATGCACACCAGACATTGCAGACGGAGCAACTGGCACTTGGTCCATCATTCTACAGGACATCTGAGTATGCACAGAGCCAAGAGCTGAGCAAGGGATCTATATACAAGCCATTTTGGGAAATCATACTGGAGGACTGCTAGAAAATGCCCTAAATTACTACTGCATAGACTAATTTCTTTATATGGCTATGTAGCGTTATAGTCCTTCTTTGCAAGATTTTTCATTAACAGCAAAAACGTCAAATTATTACACTTCTGCCTTTTCTAGGCAGTAATCAGCACTTCTGGGTGGATAGTGAAAATGAGGATTTTTTTTTTTATTACTCAATTTCTATGGTCTTATTTATCACCTAATTCCATTCCATGACAGCATCTACTGTAATTCTTATATGATCTCCAGAGGAAATGGAACATTTATTACTCATCTCCCTACTCCATTTTGTACATGTTAGGACCAGAGATGTGATGAAAACATAAGAGTTGCTTAGATAGGGGCTCTGGCTGTTTCCCTATGATACTCTTTGAAGCTAGCTACTGGCAGAAGACTTGAATTTTTAATATCCAATTCCTTACTCAAACAATAAAATCTAATTAACTTGACTATGTCTGCTTAATAAATTTTATTCATTATTTAATCAATATTCATTGTTATTAAGTACTGAAAATCACTAAACAAACACTGTCAAGAGACTGACATATTTTTATTACTGATGTTTTTGCCTTCTTCCCCCCTCCCAACTTCAATAAGTTATTGAATGTCTTTCTAAACTTCCTTTTTATTTTGTTCCCACAAAATGTCTTTGACAGCAGCCCTGTTTCCTTGCCTGCAGGATAGAGGGTACACGCAAGCTAAGACTCTCCCTTTGGCATCACTCTCTAGATATTCCCGGCAGACTGACAAGACACAACTGTTTCCCTAATGGTCAGAAGAAACTTTTTGTGATCATAGGGCTCTTCATACCCCTCTATCCCTACCCAATGTTAAATGGAGCCCAGCTCTTCTCTGGTAACCCACATACATCCTTGTCAAAGGTAGTTTCAAGAGGTTCATATATATGTTAACTCTTCCATGTTCTCCCATGGCAGAATTCAACTTGGCCACTATGGTTAAAGATAACAAGAAGACGTTCTTTCAGTATATCAATAGAAAAAGGAAGACTAGGGAAGATGTAGGCCCACTGATGAATGAGGTGGGTGCCCTAGCGGTAGAAGACATAGAGAAGGCGGAGTTACTGAATGCTTTCTTTGCTTCGGTCTTCACTGCTAAAGCTGTCTCATGAATCCCAGACCCTGGAGGCAAGGGAGAAGGTCTGGAGAGAAAAAGATTTTCTCTCAGTAGAGGAGGACCGGGTTAGAGACCACTTGGCCAAACTGGACATCCATAAGTCCATGAGCCCTGACGGGATGCACCCGCAAGTGCTACAGAAGCTGGCAGATGTTATTGCTGGGCCACCCTCCACCATCTTTGAGAGGTCATGGAGGAGAGGTGCCTGAGGACTGGAGGAAGGCCAGTATCACTCCAGTCTACAAAAAGAGCAAGAAGGAGAACCCAGGGAACTACAAGCCGGTTAGTCTCACCTCTGTCCCTGGCAAAGTAAAGGAGCAACTCGTTCTGGATGTCATCTCTAAACATGTTGAAGAACAGGAAGTTATTGGAAGTGTTCAACATGGATTTACCAAGGGTAAATCATGCTTGACCAATCTGATAGCCTTCTGTGATCTTATAACTGGTTGACTGAAAGAGGGGAGAGCAGCAATTGTCATCTACCTTGACTTCAGTAAGGTTTTTGACACTGTCTCCCACAACATCCTCATTAGGAAACTGAGGAAGTGTGGGCTAGATGAGGGGACAGTGAGGTGGATTGAGAGCTGGCTGTGTGACAGAACTCAGAGGGTTGTGATTAATGGAGTAGGGTCAAGTTGGAGGCCTGTAACCAGTGGTGTACCCCAGGGGTCAACACTCAGTCCAGTCAACATATTTATCCCAAATTTTGCTGAGCTCTCTCCAACACAAAAACTCCCTCCTCCTCCTTGATTCCCTGCCAAGTTCATCCTCTTGATACATCCCACTTCCTCCAAGTGCAGTGCATTGACTTTCCTTGATGCTGCCTTACCCCATGTGTCCTTGACTGAAGGTGACTGGAAAGGGAAGCTGAGGGAAGGCATCTGAGTGAAAGTGGCATGCTATAGGAAGTATAGATGGAGCTATCAGAGGAAAATGGCCATCCTGTACAATTCCCAAACCTTTTACTTCTGAGCCGGGGGGAAATGTTTAGCTTAGATTGAGGCCGTTATGACTGTGTATACAGAAAGGGTATATACAAATATGTAACTATCAAGAGTGTGTTTGTATACATATATAAATACACAAACGCACACATCAGCAGACTCCATTTTTAAGTGAAATCTTAGCATGGAGTTATGTCCCCATTGCTGCAGGAAATCACGTGCAGTGCTGTGCAAGGTCTTCCTCTCTCAGCACAGGGAGAGCTCTCACACTGAGTCCTGCTCACCTCAGCTTGCTCTGCTTGTGCAGAGCCGTCCAGCACTGAGATCATTATTTCACCCACTGGCATCTCTGAAATCCTGAAGATCAATGTTCTTTAAAAATTTAAATGCAAGGTTCAGGCCAAAATACTTTGGCTGCCTCCATGTGCTACAACATTAACTACAAAGAGCAAGCAATGGTTTTATGTTTACACACAGAGCAGCCATAAATAAAGGGCAGCCATAGAACTGAACAGCTAGCTTTAGACAACCAGGGAAGATACAGTCAGCTTATGCCAACTACTCATAATGCTGGATCACAATCTGAACATAGCCTCGAATGTCAGAGAGTTGAAAACTTTGTTCAGAAGCACATGAAGGAACGGAAATTTGCACTATGTTCTATTTAAGTCCTTCATTTCCTGTTCAGTTTTAAACTAGTCATATGAGAAATACAAACTTTTCAGATGTGTATGAAAAATGGACATGTTCTAAGTTTCAATAGTGAAAGTTTCTCAGAAGTAAAATTGTAATTCTAGCTCTGAACTCCATCCAGGTCAACACTTGGGCATCCTAATTATAGGGAGAATAGGAAAGAGGGTTTCTCCCCTCCCCGTACGTTATGGAAAAGTGGACTATGGACACTAGCTCAGTTCTATTGCATAAATGAAAGATGGTCTGATGAGATCCCAGGGCAGAAGCAGTTCTCAGAAATGCCTCAAAAACAGCTGTACAATGTTGTGGGAATGTACCATGAGCATGGGGGAGAAGGTTTACAGAGAGTTTAGTGAGAGGCAGCAGGGGAAAAGTGGGAAGAGACTCCAAGAACTGAAGTCTCAGCATGATGCAAGGAGCCCAACACAAAACCTGCTGATCTGGAATTTGTGCAGCAGCCAGAATTGCACATGACACTGCATATCACTCTTGTGGCAAGCAGTTGTTCTGCTGGGAAACTATAGTTGGGAGCTGAAGAAGGAAAGCAGGAAAATAAAAAAGCAAGGATACTCCTTGTTACCAGGACAGAAATATTAGAATCTGGACTCCAGATTAACTGAACTCTCTCAATATTCTGGAGACTCTGGACTCAAGTGCTCATTTCCTTAGAGACATTCTGAATATATTAGGGTATTCTGTAAATGAGACTGTCTTGATCCATTTCGCATGTTCAATCTAAACTGTAGTCACAGTGTAGAACATTTCCAAGGGATTCCCACTACCAGGACCTGATGGGAGCCAGGGAGGGCAGACAGGTGCTAAACTACTGTGCAAACGGTACATCATTGATTAAAAATACGGAGAGAGAGCAGAAGTCCAGATAATAGAGTGACGCATGCAGTGAAAAGAAGTAGAGAAACAGATCAACAAATGAATGCTATGAGGTGTATCATTTAATAAGTAAATAAGAAAAAAATATCCTGTAAAGTGACTGTTCTTCTCAGGTGCTTCTGGGACAAATCAATTTAAACTTTGCACACTGCTCAGGCTATAGCTAAAGAATTAATGTATTGTGTAGCAGCCAATATACTCTTCTTTTTTAGTAATGCACTGTGAAAAACCTATTATCCTATGTATAATTCTTACTGGCCTGTTTCTATTTATTGCTTTGATGTTTGTGTCAGCAGGCAAGTGCAGCCTTGCATTTAGCAATAGGGGAATATTTGCACCCATTTCAGAAGTTGTAACTTCTCATACAGGGCCTCATATGGGATTTGACTTGAAGTTTTTTGTTGGATGATCAGCAAATCAAAATGCTGCAGTAAACAGACAGGTGGAGGAAAAACACAATCCAGTCCAGCATGTCAGCAAAATGTACATTCTTAAATAATGGACAGTGTTGGGGGACACTGTACCTCACTACTCTTTCTGCTTAATATACTATTACATTTCATTCCTTTTTCGCTCCCGTCCCCTGTGTTGCTTAAACATCTGAAGGCATTATCTTGAAGTTTTACCCAGGCCACCTCCGACATGTTACGAAGTCTAGGGTGGCTTGGACAGAAGCAGCAAACTCAGCGTCCAGAGCCACAGCAGGAGTGACACTGGCAGCAGGGGGCAGCCCCATCCTTGGGAAGCAGCTGCGGGGGTGCGCACCCCAAGAGAGGGACAGTGTGATGGATGTGTTGTGCAGCAGGCATGTTGCAAAGAGGTACAAAGACTAGTTAGATAGCACCAAGGATCCTTCTGAAGGTTTAGGAGAGTTGGTGTCCAGTGTGTCCATGCCACACTGTCGGGGAATTCCTGGAACGGATGCCACTAGCAGCAGGGATGTGGCTTTTGAAAACCTTCCGGCCTGAAAGTGTGGGTTTTCAAAAGAGGTGCACAAATCCTGGAAAATCTGTGGAATTTTAGTGGGCTTCTGAAAGAGAGAGAGTTATTTCTAGCTCAGAGGTGAGATTCCTAGACTGGGGCTTATTTGCTTTTTCCAACTGATACAGAGCAATGTTCCTATTAGATTAATGGCATGAAATTTAATGCAAAGAGCACCTGCAGCTGCTGCTGCATTTGTGAAATGTCTAAGGACAGTCTGAAAACATGGCGCTTTGGCTCTGCCGCTTTCTTTTCCCCCCCTCAGCAAGGTATTTCAAGTAAATAAATGAGGAGGGTTCATTAGCATGCACTGACTAAACAATTGCTAAGAAAAGACTCAAGGCCTGCAGTTTATGATAATCTTCACTGCAACAACATAGAGAACCTAGTATATAAATCTTTCAAGATTGTGCAGATCACTTTCTTTAGTCAGATTAAAAGATAATAGAACCAATATCAAAACAAGTTAATGTCTTAACAGGTCTTTTTTTTGCCAAGCTGTTGCTGGTTGATCTGAAAAGCTAGATATGGCCAGATTTATGCCACCGCTTCACAAAAGAGAAGTAAGAAACATGACAGTTACTTTTCACTAAAAGTATAACAATATTCAATGAATGTTTGTTTAGAATATTCTGCAATATGCCACACAGTTTGGAAAAGCAAAAGCCCTGGCGACAGGGCTGGGTTTGTACATTACAGATCTACTTAAAAGGGGATCACAGTTGCAGAAGTAGACCCTTCCTTAAATGGGAACAGGTTATTTTTATAAATATAAAATAACATATGCTCAAGTCAGCTTACCTGAGACCTTTCCTCACCCAGTTCAAAGACAGGTAGCACTTATGAGTACTTCTTCCATTCTCAGAGCTATCTCAAAGAGATACTTTCTTACGGAAGGACACGGGCAAGAACAAATGTACTATTTCTGTCTTTTGAGAGTGCTTGGTCGGCTAAACTTCGTAAGCCCAGTTATCCTTTTCTCATGCAACTCCTTGTCTTATGCAACTCCTTTTCTTTTACAACATCTGCAAGATGTTAGCCAAATGACAATAGTCAGTTATTAAAGACAGGAAAATTTTTAAAACATAACAGAATATTGACATCTAATTTATTTTTATTTACTGAAAAAGATGAAATAGAATACAATGCAATACATGTATTATGGAAATATTATTAAATTACCAGCTAATACAGGGAAGCATATGTGCCACAGAAAACAAGTGTAAAGTACTCAGGAGCTTCATATGGTCTTTCTGGTGGACTGGATTTCCTTTTTTCCACTTTGCACACAGTGAACTTCGTTCATTCTTATCTTAAAAAGGAACCACCCTTCCTTCATACGTCAGTTGACTATCTAATGGCCATAAACAACACTATGAGTTTCTTGATTTCTCCATAGCATCAGACTGTCCTTTCAGGTGACATCTTGTGCTCATTTTCAAATGGAAGAGTTGATGAAAATCTGTCATGCATTTCTCTGGCATATTTACACATCCTGTGTGCCTCCATTTGGTGCTAAACATCAGATGACATTTTCCTCTGGTTGTCCCTACTATAGAAACTCATTTCAGCTAAAGCAGAGACAGAGGTACATTGAAATGATCTTATGTCCTAATTCTCAACCCCCCAAGCAAAAACATATGAAAGGGATCAAAAGCTTCTGCATCTTCTTTCATCTACATATTTCGTTTATTCTATCAAACACACCAAGCTGTTTGAATCTTCTCAGTGACTTTGCTTGACTAAAATATGATTCTGAAGGGGTGGGGTTTTTTTTCTGTTTTCTTCTTGTCTTTATATTAGCGTGTCTTCAAAAGAATAAGATCTGGGAGACTGTTAATTCGACAGCTGACAGACACAACTCATTCACCATCAATCTTCTTTGCCAAAAATAATTGGAGTCTAAACTTTAAAGATTTTGAAATCTAAGAATATTCCCCACCATACTCCTAATAAAAAGAATAATTCAAAATCATCCTGTGGTTAAAGATACACAACGTCACCTACAGCATGGTCCAGTTAAAGTATTGTAAGGCAAACCCAAACAAATAGGAGCGTTGTTTGTTCCTTTCTCATTTTGTGCTCAAGGGCCATTTTATGCAGAGTGTAGCACGTGTCTGACATAGCATAAGCTCTCTGTCTTATGCATATCTCAGTGTGCCCCTTGATACCGGATCCTGGAAACAGTGGAAAGCAGGTGGCAGGGTATTAATGGAAAATTGTCCCTAGTTGAAACTCATGTCCACCTGTCCCCTGCCTGGCCACCAATACAATCTCTACCCAGCTCCCTGTGCAGCCTTAATAATTCTCCATATATTCCTTGCTATCTCTCATAGCTCCCTATCTGCTGGAATTTACGTGGTACCTGATTTACACTAATTAATCTACGATTTACCCCAAATCCCTCTTCTCCTATTTCTTCCACTTATGCTGTCTCCAGACCTAGTGTCAAGCTAAATGTGCATGTTATACCAGCATATCAGATTTTTTGGTTTTTTTACAGAGAAGCAGTTATGACTGCAGATCTGTTATTTACCACCCACTATATCAAGGGGAACACGTCAAAACTAGCAGGAGGTTGGTTTAAGCAGATTAAAAAATAAACACTTCTTTACAACTGCATAGTGAATTTTCTGCCAGTGGAGATTGTGAAGGCAGATATCAACAGTAGGTCTAAAAATGGTCCAGAAAAATTCATGGATCGTGGCTCCATACAGAGAGAGGCAAAGTGAATAGGCAGGAAAGCAGCTCTGACATCCCCAGCACAACAGTTCAGGCTCCTGGACAAGTGTGAGAGGAAAGGAATTGAACAGTCCCCCATGCTCTTCCAGAATTGGATCCCCTTTTGTTCCTATACAGGGAAGCAAATTGCTCTAGCTGCCCTGGCAATTCAGGTAACTTCGTTTTCTCACTATGGGTGATACTTCTGGTATAAAGCAGTAGCCATGAAACCAGAGGAAGGTATCTGGTACTGGGAGGTGAACTGCTTCTGGTCTGAGACGCCCAGGCTGTGGCTCTTGCACATATGGTGAACGTATGCAACACAGGTGTCGTGTTTTGAAGTGCAGAGACCCAAATAGAGACATGGACCAGGTGTGAGCACTGCGAGTCTGCCCTGAAAGTGGGGAGACGGTGCTGAGACAAACCATATCCATGCACAATGACATCTGAAATGCCTTCCTTTCAGTTAGAAAAATCTCATCCTTTATACACGGGCTCATATTGTACACATCTGCTGAAGGTGGTGTGCTGCTCAAACAAGTCTGCTTTATCATTTATCTTCTGTGGCTTTCAGCTGTGGCTCCTATGTGTTTTCTGAAGTACAGCAGGATGTTCAGTACAGAACAAAGCATAAAGCCAAAGAGTTACCCTCATTTCTAAATTTGTTGCATGCAGCATTCAGGCACATCAATCTGTTAATTACTATGTCTGGAAAGCCTTGGCATACATATTCATCACCTGCAATTGTCATGCTGCCAGCTCTTGCAATTTTAATCACCAGCTTCATGATATTTGGCATTTTTCTTGAAGTCAAATCCCTCAGAGTTGTTTGGTTTTCTGACAGTCTCAGTTTTGCTTCTTTTTTAAAAAGAAAGTCTAAATTTAAGGCCCTGTCATTTCAAAGAAAAACCTGAAAAATGTTTCTTAATAGGAAAAAAGCAAAGAAATGTCAATATCTGAGGAAAAAATGAAGATTTTGGAGAGGAGTTGTAAGAATAAACGGTCTCTAAAATATAACTTCAAGGAAAGTTATGTTCAATTCTGTGAAAAATTTGAAGGAATGAGTTTATACAGAAAAAAAGAAGGTGGGATGTTGGAGGCAACATGACAATTAATTACATAACTTTTTATAATAAATGGTGATCAAAGAAGCCAACATGGCTCCTGGAGGATGAACTCAGAAGGATTTATTCCCAACTATAATAGAATGAACAGTATTAAGAGCTTTCTGACTGCTAAGGCATCAGAGCTGGCTGACTGCAAAATCTGGGGAG
Organism: Limosa lapponica baueri; assembly: GCA_002844005.1. Lineage (NCBI taxonomy): Eukaryota > Metazoa > Chordata > Aves > Charadriiformes > Scolopacidae > Limosa > Limosa lapponica. Next base: position 42,212 of record KZ507381.1, read on the forward strand.
ATGTCTTTTGCCAGAGGTCTTTAAATGATTAGATTAGACAAAGAGCTGTGAAAGACCTTCACAGTATACCTCTGCTTTAGAACACCCACGAAGCCGCTTTCACAAATTTATTCCTGTAGTTCAATATGCCTTGTTGCAGCAACAACATGCTGGTGGTACACAGTGACTTCTGTTAGTAGAGAGCAACAAAGCAACTAAGTGGAAGTGGAGAACTGCTAAAACATGCAAAGACTCATATCACATGTTCATTCCCTAGTGAATACTGTTTCTTATTCTCTTAGGAAATGTGATCCCCCTTGTGTACTCATCCCCCCTCTCCCTTCCCCTCCTCAGCCTCTCCAGCACATCATACTCCACATCTGTTCAGATTTCCTATAGTCTTTGCAGAGAGAGTCTGAAATTCTTGTGCCTGTTTTGATACTGTCGTGAGTGATTTCTAAAAAGTACCAGGTTTTGAAAGATAAGGTGATGGAAGACAACTGGAAACTTTTGGGGAAGGCTAATATTTTATTCTTTACTTCAATACTTGCTTTGCTGATACATCTTTTATTGCTTTCTTCACCCACTTGAATAAGGAACACTTAGAAAAACTACTTCAAAATGAGAAGTGTTACTTTCAAAATGTTGCATTCTGCACACAGAGGAAATGCTTGCTGGGAACATCTTCAGGTAGAAAGGAATAAAAAATGTTGTGATTGAATTTTGTAAATGGAACTCACTGCTGGTGTTTCTGAATCATGTTGGTAGAGAAGAACTGTCTGTTTTATCTTTGTGAGTATTAGAAATATTCATGCTTCAGGTTGCCACTAATTTTGAAGAGTGGGTATAAAGAGAAAGTACGAGGGTACCATGCTGATTTCAAAGGAAAGGGACATCATCCACTTATTTAAATTGGTCATGAGAATTTTCTTCTTACCCTGTGGCATTTTTATAGTACAACAGGAAAATAATTCTATTTAAAAACCACAAATAATAAAGAATGGAAGTGTGCTTACCCCATTTAAGTGATTTTATCATGCTTATTTATCTCTATTATCTAGATAAGGGTACAGTTCTGCATCTATAATATATAAAATCAACTTGGTACACATAAGCAATGGAAGTAATAGCACTGAATGCCTTCTTCTAGGGTACATCTCTTCTTCTGCTTTTGAGTTTGAATCCACAGAACCACAGAGTGGCTGAAGTTGGAAGGGAACTCTGGAGGTCATGTTGTCAAACCCTCCAGCTCTCTCAGCCTTTCATCATATGAGAGAGGCTTCAGTCCCTTTATCATCTTTGTGGCCCTTTGCTGGACTCTCACAAGTATGTCCATATCTTTCTTTTACTGGGGAGCCCAGGACTGGACACAGTGCTCCAGGTGTGGCCTCGCCAGTGCTGAGAAGGGAAGTATCACTCTCTTGACCTCCTAATGCAGCCCAGAATACCATTAGCCTTCTTTGCACAAGGGCACATTGCTGGCTTGTGGTTAACTGGGTCTCCGAAAGGATCCCTGGGTCCTTTTCTGCAAAGCTGCTTTCCAGTTGGTCAGCTCTCGGCATTACCCAGGTGCAAGACTTTGCATTTTATTACTTCATTATCTTTGCAGGTAACTGTGTGACATTGCCATAAGCACCTTTACAGCAAAGCCATGTCAAAGGGAGCTACAGATCAGCTGTGCAAGGCTACTCCTTCATCCTCTTCTCTATTCCTCAGCCGCCTTTAGGGCACATTCTCCAAGGAGTGACCTCTTGGCTCTGTACTACATACTCCTGCTACTTTTGTACCAGGGAGTATGGATTTGAAAGCAATCCTGGTTATCAAAGCAGCGGAGTTATATTTCCTACTTTGGTCCTTAGACCTTAGCAATTAATTCAGACAAATTCTCAGCTTTATAGTTAGAGACTGGGGAGCTGATTTCTAAAAATAAAAGGCTCTCTCCCCCTTAAGTTTTTATCCACCCATCAAAACTCTATGATTCTTTGATTTCAAAATCCTAAGCAGTTTGAAAAGAGAGTTATACAACCCATAAGCACACGTATTTGCCTGCCCGATAAAGTTTGTTTTGAAGAGATCAGAAATAAATCTGAAACAACTGTTCAAGAGACACAGAGGAGTGTTTAGGGCATTTCACTGATTCAAATCTAATTCAAGTCAACGTTTGCCAGAAGTAAGACGTGTCTGATCTCCCTTTGGCTGTTAGGACAAGTTAGTTGCTGGTTTATCTTTATCCTCAACAAAAATATGGACACGTCACATAATCTTTCAGCTTTCTGGCATCCTTAGAAAAGAGGATGGGAAATGAATAGTCTCAAGGCAGTTACCCACACATTACAGAGATCATCCCTTTAGACAAAAAAGAACAGCACATAACAAATCATGGGTATGTCAAGAAGTATTCACTTCAACAGCAATCACAACTAGAGCTTCCTTCTCCAGAAATGTAAGGCTATCTTCCTATGAAAGGTGTCCTTTAGCTGCAGAGGAAGATTTTTACAGAAAGGTAAGTAAAGAAGGAAAGTCTTAATTTATATCTTATTTCATTGGAGTTTGCATTGCTTCTAGTTGTATTTTATCTGCCCAGCAGGAGGAGGCCATCAGTTCTCACATAATCAATGCAGCCCTACTTCACTATGAGCAACTTCAATTTAAATTACATTTTTGTATGACTATAATTTGTAATTAGCAATGAAGAGATACTGCTGCCACTTGAAATATCCCACAGAATTGCAGGAATTGCTAGTGTGTTTGATTCTGTTCCATTTGGGTTAATCTGAGGTCTATTGCTGACTTTCATGAGTTCAGTATTACCTTTAAGTATAACACTACTCAGTACTAGTGCTAATAACTACAGCTCCCTCAGTTGCCTAATTTCAGTAGTTTCTGTCAGCCCAACTTTTCCTGCCTGGTACCCAAAACTAGGTAACTTGTTTTAGGTGAGCCTTGAAATCTCTGACTTTCTCCCAGCTCTCAGTCATTTAATAATGTGAATAACAAAAAAAAAAAAAAAAAAAAAAAAAAAAAAAAAAAAAAAAGAGACATTTACTTTAATTTTTCTCTTTCCAAAATATCAGTCACACTCATAAAGCTAAAGTCATAAGAGAATTCCTATACTCCCATGCAGGATGACAATTCATATTTCATGGGAGATGCATGATACACCAGTCTCCAAACAGACCAGAAAGGCTGCTGCAGGAAGGAAAAATGGAAAAGATGTGGCTGTTCCCCACATGTTCTGTACATCCCACAGCCACATTCTTCTTACGTAGGTTTCATGCCTTTTGTTGTAGCAACTCTAAAAGTGGTCCACTGACAGTTTATCTTTCGGATTTCAGTGTTGCTCTGTTTCTCCACTGGGAAGCAGAATCCCAACAGAATCTCCACTGGGAGTCTTCATTAGTCCCTTTCCCACTGTCTCACTGCCCAAAGGGATGTATCCTGGGTGCATCTCAGACATCTGTAGAGAGAAACTGGAATGATAATTTTTAAATTAGAATATTCATCAAAGCTTCAACAGCAATAGCACTTTCAGTCCTAGTTTCCAAATAATTCTGCATTGTGTCACCGGTCAGCTCCCAGACATAAGCAGATCTAAACTATATCTGATTAAGAAGTAAGAGTGCAGTAGAATGGAGATGAGCATCCTCAACACCTCTTCTGCTTCCCTTTCTGACCATGGAAGCTCAGGTGGACTGCCATCATACTAGTGAGACGACAAATAAGGACCACCATAGAAGAAAAGGCCTACCTCTTCTAGGTAGTCCAATCTGAGTAAGAGAGAAAGAAACTCAGTCCATCACTTACTATTACAGAAGATGGTGTCCCTCAAGCTGCTGCATAAGTGCTTTTCAGCCCTGGCCTGTGCTGGCTAACAGCCCACAGCTGAGAAATCAGGAGATTTCTCAGCAGTGTGCCACTGACAGTTGGGTTGGGTTATATCCCTTCTTCCCTTCTGGAGAGTCAGAAGAGTGAACAAAGCTGTGTGGAGACTGCATAAGCTCAGTAACTGTGTCCATCAAGGCAAGAACCCTACAGTACCAACCAAGAAGACTCTCTAAAGAACCTTAATAAGATAACGCACAATATCAGAGTAAAAATTTACTTTCTTTTCCCTAGGAAGTAGAAAGGGGGACTACAATGTGTTTTTGTCTTGATCTTTAAGAAAAGGAAACTTATTCCTACACCATTTTTTTTTCTCCATATCAAATGAATATTCATTTCCTAAGAAAAGTTCAAGACTTTGCTACTTCATAAAGACTGCTAAACAATATAAAACCCATCTCAGAGAGTTTGGGAAGTTCTCTTCTACTAGCTAATATTAGATATTTCTTCATCACTAATCCAGAGACACAACAACTGCAGCATTTTATACCTTTAACTCGCAAGTAATTTTATCAGCGCATGAAGTGGGAATGTAATTACAGTCTCAGAATATTACTATTTCTATTGTACTGGAACTCTGTTCCACACATCTCCTTCAGATAAGATAGAAGTGTTTGATGTGACTACATCTTCAATTAACATTGCTGGCAGATAATGGGAGGCATTGATTGGAAAATCCTTATCAAGGTAAAAGTGCTTGAGAACTAAAGGAACAACCTGCCTGTCAGACCTCACTTTACTTTCAGCAATGTCCATAATTGAAATGGGACACCATAAAAGTCCAGGTGATGGTAGCAGTTCTTCATCTGTACAGATATATATGTAAAAATATATATCTGTACATATGCAGATTTATAAATGAGAGAAAATTATACCCATGGTTTCTTTATAAGGAATATAAAGATGAAGTGTCTGGTAACTTAAGTCTTTCTTCTATATTTTTACCTATCTCCCCTAAAATTTGTGTATCCAATAGGAATGGGAATTACTATCATGAATTATTAAAACTGTAACAAATAGCATATTTGTAAATTTATAATCTCTTAATGTCCTCAATGCATAGGCTATCTTCTTCTGCATCTGGGCAACGTCCAATATGTGTGTAACCCATTAGAAAAACAATGAAGTTTTGTTTCCTGATGATTGAAGTTTTCTGATGCTGAGAAAACACAATGTGTATTAAATGGTGCATTTGCATGAGTTCTTGCTAGGTGAGGACTGACGTAAGTCTAATAAGCACTTTTGACTCAGACCATGAACTGCGTGCGAATGGTTGCAGCCTTTCTGAGGCTGCAAACAATTCCCAGTGAAAGCTGGACTGCTTCATTCTCCTGGTAGACATTAAGGCTGACTGCCATATAAAATACCAGTAGCAGTATAACCTATCTGGCCTGTGGTAACTTTGGAAGTCCTGTTATAAAATGGGTATATATGTAATTGTAGCAGAGACTGAGAGACTTTTTGTAGCCAATTAAAGTTTCTGGAAAGAAGAGTAGAAGAGCAAAGCATGCAAATATATTTCCAACTGAATCTGGCATCAAATTAACTTTAAAAGAAAATACAAATGGGTCCCTTGTGAATCTAATCTGAGTCATATGGACTTCACTACTTGAGCGTCTAATGCGTTCATCCTCAGGACTGCAACCAAACATCTAAACAGAGAGCTACAGGCCAAGACAGGCTCCATAATACAAAAAAAAAAGAATAAATTCCTTTCTCCTTCCCCTTTTCCTCATATGCTCTAGGTTCCTGGGTCACAGCATCAAGGCAAAATACTTTGACTTCTCCTAACAAAACACAAAGTTTTTCAATCTCTTTTTTTTTGTGTGTGTCAAGTTCTGAAAATGTGCTATTGGTCTCTATTGGAGAAAAAGAACAAAGCAGATGGACAGCTGCTCTGATCTGGTGCAGTAACTTTCATGTCATTACAGTAGTCCATCAGCAACTTGCAGAAAACATTGTATTCAAGGAGTTACTGATCTTGAGCAAGCCCTGCCTGCTTTAGTGTGTCTTGTACTTAGGGCCTGAGTAGCCCCTTTATTAAATTGAGTATCTGCTCTAAGGAAATCTGCTGGAATGGCCTGTGCTGGCATGTGTTGGGCACTGATGGATGTTATGACATCACAAGAAGATAGATGATTCTGTTTGTACACGAAATAAAAGGCATCATGACATGAGGGAAAGGAGGAAACTCTCCACCAACAGGATCTGTGCAGCGTGCCATGGGAAAATCTTTCTGTGTTCCAACCAATGCTGGATGAAAGCAGGGGTCCCAGAATCTTAAATGTCTTAAAATTGTTCACTATTTATATTTGTGTCCTTGTTCTTTATTGACTATCTATATTCCTCTTTTTATTCTATCTTATTAAAACAGCTATTTTAATAAGCTATTTATTGTTGTGCCTTTCTTATTGGAACCCAGAAAGGATCCTGAACCTTTCTCTCTCATCCCCTCCATGGCCTGGTACAGAGCAAATGGTAAGGCAAAAACTGAGTATTTGCAGTTTTCAGAATTACCTGTGGGTCTGTTTTTTGCACAAAATGATCCTGAGTGTGGACTGTCAGGGAATAATTTAATTTAAAAATCCTGAAGCTCTGTGTTGTGCTCTGTCTGAGCACTAGTGGAACCCAAATCCTTGGGAAACCACAAGAGAGGCTGCTGCAACTGTGGATGGATATTTCCTATGTCAGAATGATCTCAAGCAAGCAAGGATATTTTTAGTGGATTTGTCCAGCATCTGGGCATTGGGTATTTCAGGACCAGGACATTCTGGAAAGTATTGAGGATCATGCAGTGCTTACTGTGGTACTTTAGATATCTGCATGCAAGCCAGGTGCAATTGCACCCATAGTTTCTGTAAAGATAGGAACCAAGAGTTTTCAAGCTTTTCTCCTGTAGCTGAGTTTCTTCACCCAAGAAG
>KZ507381.1:58290-92416 GCA_002844005.1 Limosa lapponica baueri
CCCCAAAAAAGGGACATACCCAAAAATAAACAGTACCCTGCAAACAAAAGGTATGATACCAGGCCATAGCTGAACTTAATACAGGGCTGCTCAGCCCACCGTGGCCTTTAAAAAGAGAATTTGCCTCTCTCTGACTGCATCAGCATAAGTCATGATTGTGTGTTAACAAAAAGGTGCTCCATTATATATCAGGCACTATCAGCAGAGAGAGTGGAGAAAGCTATTTATTTATATAATGCAGTGTTGAATAGAGACAATTAGTTCTAGGGGTGATACATTGGGTCCACCCAAGTTTAATTTTAACACTATACTGCTGCTACTAGCATACAGTAGGAAACATTTGCTCCCATGGAGTTTTAATTAGCAGACTAGAGTTTACATTAGCAGCAGTATTCACTCACAGCTCCTGGTTTTCATTTGTTATGCCATACCTTTCGTGAAGACACCACAGTCACCAAGTTTGTGGGTCAGATGTTTTTAATTTTTCTTAAATGCATTTCACAAACCTTATTGATATGCTTTGTCAAAGAGTGCCAGGAATATTCTGTGAATGATGGATGAACATATCAAATTAGATGTGAGGTTTGAATTTCCCTTTGATAAGTAGTGGGCTGAAAATCCATTAGTTGGTGTTTTTATGTCTACCTGCTGCAGCTGCTGTGGTGCAAGATTCTTACGAAAGAGAAATAACTGCATACAAACTAAAAGTTCTGATCAGTTTTCCAGCATCAAAAAGATGGTAGTTTTTTCCTGAATTCTTAAACTGCTAAGATCAAAAGCAGACAGGAAACTGGGCTTCAGACCAGTAGAGTGTTACACTTTGATTTCCCCACAGGGTGTATTCAAGAAGGGAAAATGATTATCATTTTTTCATCTCTGACTTGTTAGTATAGTTTGGTTTGGTTTGTTGTGGAAGATGTTAATACTTTACTAAGCTAAATTTGATCTGACTGTTTCTCCATGAAAATTAATTGCATTGTGAATTTGGTCTAGAGTGACATCATAAGATATAATCATGCTATGGATTTGGCCTAGACAATTTTTATTATCTTGTTTTCTTGATTTTTCAAAGGGACTCAAAAGTCTTAGAATCCATATACTGTTTTCTAAACTCTAATATCCTTGTTAGATCATTATGTAGTAAGTGTTCTTTTTAACGATGTTAATTATACTAAAGCAAGTCAATGCATTGCATTAGCTGCTGGAAAAATTACAAAATTCCAACAAATTAAGTAGTGACTTCTGTTGGATCCTGTTCAACATTTTCGCCTTGATGGAGTTAACCTTCCAAGTTGTGATTTGGTACCTTTGAATGCTTTGAAAAGCAGTGTTAGATGCACCAACGTGCCACAAACACCACTATTTCTCTCCCTTTTACAAATAGCACAATGCTGTCTTGGCTCATCCATCAGTCTTGTGCTGTGAAACAAACTGCTTTTGCGTCAGGAGTGAACTCCAAGGACCAGTTTGCTGGATAGGTTGAGCTGCAGTAACCCATCTTCTCAATAGTGAACCTCCATGTTGCAGCATTAAGGAAATACAGATCCATTTTTGAGGTGCTTGTTTAAGATACCGCAACACAGATAGGGCACACAGTTTTAAAGGAACAGAACAGAGAAGAAAGACTGGAGACAAAGGCTTAGTGCAGGAGTACAGAAGACATTTATTACTGACATCCTAAAGGAGGAGAGAACCTGAGATCACAACCTTTCCTAACAGAAACATCCCTGACACTGAAAATTTGATGCACGTTCCTTCAAAGCAAAAAAATATTCTCATTTTGTTCTCTCTCTCTCCCTACCGATGACAGGAGCATACTAGCTTTTGCTGGTTTAATTTCATAACTCTTAGCCTATAAACTGTCAGATAATGATTAATATCTTCAACATTAGTAATACATATGTGGCTTGAGGGTCTTTTTATGTTGCAATTAATCTTTCTTTTTAATATAGTTGCATAATCGTTAAAATGTACAATGCAAACAAAATATCTCCATCTACAAGAACATGCTTCTATAAATTTCAGTGAATGGAATTCATTCTCTAGAGGGAGATAGGTCACATGAAAAAAATAAAAGCTCAGATTTAGTGTCAGATTTAGTGTTGCATTGTAAATCCCAAAATTCAAGCTCAGCTGTGATTCAAACTCCAGATCATTAACAAAGAACTGCTTGTGGATGAACTGAACCCAACAAAATGTGTTTATTTGGAGTGTATTTTCTGAAAGGCCATCTGAAGCTGTGATTAAGTCAAACAACCTGAGTTATTGGGTTTACAACCAAACCAAACAAAAGACCCATTCCAGCAAATGGTTCTGTTTCAGAAAATCATGTTTTCCTTAAATCAAGCTTTGAGGAAATCTGCTTTCCCTAAACAGAAAGACATAATGTTCTTTTTTTCTTTTTAATACCAAAATTTCATTTGCCAAGCTCCATTCATTTCTCACATCTAATTTTGGTTTATTAATGACTATGTAGTGAGCATAAAATCAAGCAGACCTATGAAGCACACAGGTCAGAAGATAATGTGCTCCTTGGTTTAAGTTAAACAGGGATCATGTTCAAAAGAATACAGTGAAATAACCCCAGCCATCTGGGGTTATTTCTGTACATATTGCTGTAAAAATAAAATAAACAGTGTATCTTGTATTGTCCCTCTCACCATTGGAACAAGACCTACTGTCCTGAATGAAGAAATGAAGTCCATAAATATTTATATGATTAATAGGAAATAGGCACCACAGTGTTAACTTTAGCAAACTATACTTATCCCATTTTGAATATATCCAGATTTCATTAGCAGTGACCGACATCAAAGGGTTGTTTGAATACATTGATTTCTGTCATAAATAACTCTCAGCAATCCTATAATCCAATGAAAAAGGGTAGCTCATTAAGTAAATGCTTACAGTGAGTGTGAAAGGAGAAAAGAATACCTTCAAATGAGTGTACTGCTATATTTGCAGCATATCCATCAAAGAAGGAGAAAGTAATCCTGCACAAGGCATTTTGTGTTCTTTGATACATGCTGTAATCAGCTGGGGCCACACAAAACACAGGAGTATTGCAGGAGAGCATGGAAGGTAGAGAAATTGTATTAAAAAAGAAGAAAGAAAAGAAAAAAGTTTTTTTTCAGTTAAACTTCTTTGCTGTATTTGATGTTAGCATCTCTTTCAACAGTAAGGCTCCCACAGCCATCCTGTAATTGCCCAAATCTGTGAACACCATGTGCTCCAGCTACGTTTTAAGATACTTACTGCATTTTGGTGTCCAAAGATTTCAGACCATCAGCTCCTGTTTCTTCTTTTTAAAATAACATCACCCACCATCTGCGGGGAATAAACAGACCTGTGTTTTAATTTGCTAAAAGAAACTTTGATTTACTAAAGTTACAGGACTGGGTTCATAGCTTCCAATCAGACAGTCTGTCTCCAAGTGATAAGAGGGCAGCACAGGGCAGCAAGCCCCATCCAGGTATTAGGAGTATGATGGCTGAGCTTTGTTAGAGCTAATTGATTTGCTGTAAAGTCCAGCTCCGCTTACCTTTACCTTTACCGTAACCCTAAAGGCTTTGTGAATTCTTCCTCACAGTACTGAGTCATAGGAAAACATAAAGTAAGTCTATCATGGATTAGGAACTGGATAAAAATAAGACTCAAATCAATACAAGCAGAATTTCATTTCCACCCCTTTGACTGAGGAAACCTTGCAGGTCTCTTGGCATTGCTGGTACAAATTCATCCATTACGTTTTCCTGATCATAATTAAACAATAAGATGGCAAAATAAGCATGTAGTATGAAAGCATCGTTCAAAGTCCAGGCAAGTTCAAAGACCTTCTCAAAGATAATACAAAAATAAGACAGACATGCTACAGCGTGTTAAAAAGAAGGGAAAAAAATGTTAGCCTTACCCACTGGTGGCTTTTCTATTCAATGCAACCCCTGTGGACATGAAATCACACATCAGAGTTATAAAACACAGAATTCCTGCCATTGCTATTCAAATGTTACCCTTAATTCATAAAATAATAAAGCCTCTTGCTTAAGACCAATGATGTTTTTTATTTCCTTTTAATTTGATCCAGGTGGTCTGAGAGAAGTAGAGGCTAACAGTGGAGAATGCTGTTAACAGACTCACTCTGGAATGAGGTTGGAGGCATGAAACCATTCAAATATTGACGGTTCTCCAGGATCTCCCATATTTCCCCACAGGCTGTTTTCTCTTGCTTGTACTTGGTCTCTGCTTCTGCTTCAGACATCCCTTCCCAAATATTAGACCCCAGACTAGATTTATCATGCAATTTATAGATCCTGCATTGTCACTTCTATCACGCTTCTCTGGTGCTAGTGAGGAAGTGTGTTCAGGAGATCGTTTTCCCTATGCACTGAAAGATAGGTTCTGCTGTATCTCTGACATGAGAGGAGGCATGTAAATACATGAAAGTTCCATCACTACAAGTCATGAGAGATAGACCTTTTTTTGCTGGCAGCTGGAATACAGACTAAACATAACACAAGTATATCGGGAGAGAAGAGGTATATTTTGACAAGTTATTACTCACATTATCTGAAGGAACAAGCAGACTACCTCACAGCGCATCACTACAAAAAACTTTGAGAGCAACTCCACTGTAAGGACCAGAAGAAATGTCCAGCCCTATTCCCCAGATCCCACCTTCACATGAATGTGCTGTGGGTGAGAACTGGGAGCATAACTTGGCATTGTCATCAGAACTGATTGAGCTGGGCCAGTCCGAGAGAACAAATTCATATGAACAGGTCAGTAAAGGTAAATAAACCTTGCGAAAAAATCTTGATTTAACTGAACTGACAAATGTTATAACACGACTCCTGTGAGAAAAGGTCTAAAGGACTTCTTCCCAATTCATCATTCTTAAGGAAAAAAGAGTGACAAGAAGTTTTTTAACAAAAGGATTGAGGATCTTGACGAAAGGTGGTATCTGAGTTTTGTTACTAAGGGTTTAAAAGACAGCTGTAAGTCATTGTTAAATTATCTTTGTATCCTCACTGGTCTGTCACACAAAGAAAGCCTGGAGTCTAAAGCTAAGTATGAATTGCGCAAATAGTAAAAGGGAGTCATGCTCCTACTCTAGGGTATCAGGCAGCCTGAAATCAAGGTCCCCAGACACAATTTGGGCGCTTAATATTAAGAAAGCTCCAGAACATCCATAGATTGAAAAGGAAAGGATGTCTTTCAACAGATGGAAGCATATAATCTGCAACAGAAAACACTGATGCAAATTTATTTTATGAACTGCAAAACTTTTACAAAACAAAGAAAAGTCAACCCAGTACTTGCTATACTACAGGAAGCCAATAGGGCAGTGATGATTAGATCTTCTGTCCATTAGACACCACTAAACTGCAGTCTCCAGTTCTGGATTCACTGGAGCTGGCTATACATGTTGGGAAAGCCAGCAATGGTAAATGGAATGTTGGAATGACCAACTTAAAAACAAACAAAGAAACAAACTAACAAACAAACAAACTGATTTGTGTTCTTGCAGCCAATCATACTTCTTGACGCCCTCTCTACATTGCTTAGGACTATTTACTACTGGTAAAGATATCAGAAGACATGCCAGTCTTAAGGGTGAAGTGTGTTGAGACTTTGTTTTGGCATTCTACATCTTCGGGAAGTGGGAAAATTGAAACGTTTGCTACTTTGTCTGAGGTGGCACCAAAAGCTCTGTTCATTCCACAGAGAACAGCACAATCTGTTTTGAAGTTGCTGCTGCAGTGTATACTTGCCATCATACAGTTCCAGTGAGTATCTAGTGTCATTGAAGCACATGCCACATGTGGAAGGCTGAGGGAACTGATACCATTAGGTTGGAGAAGAGAAGGTTTTGGGGAGATGTAATAGCAGTCAGTACAGACAAGGAGATCATCAAAAAAAGAAGGGACTGAGCTCTTTACCAAGGTGCACAGGAGAAGACTGAGAGATAATGGTTATAAATCAGCACAGTGTTAATTATGTCTAGATAGAATGAAGAACAAAAAATCACTATAGGATAATTAAGCACTGAAACAAGGCCCAGAGCGATTGTGGAATCTCTCTCCTGGGAGGTTTACAAGACCTGGCCAGATGAAACCATAAGCAACTGGGTCTGAAATCAGTGTTAACTCTGTTTTGAGCAGGGGGTTGGACTAGAAACCTCATGAGGTCCTTTTCAGCCTAAATGGTTCTATGACTCCATAAATTATTTGCCCAGATTTCATTACCTTGTCAGAAGAGTTTAGAAAAAACTTGTGAAAGGTCACAGAAGCAGTTCTGCTGGAGAATTAGATATTAGAGAGTTATTTCCTTGGGGCTGGAGCCAATCTGCTGGCTGGTGTATTTTTCCTCTTAAAATATTTTGATAGTCACATGGAAGTTTAGACACATTTACTGGGAGGCTTGAGCTTATGGAATAGAACATATGCTCATCTCCAGGTAGCATTAAAATTTTGGTCTTCCTTGTCTGCTTTGGAACTGCAAAATATCATTTGCCTATTACAGAGTAGCCTGTTTTGAGTTACTATAAATTTGTTCGAGAACTGCCTATTTCAGATTGCGGGAGGATAAGATCATCAATTCACAGCAAACATTTTATCTTACAAGACAGTCATTGTTCTTTTGTTTTTGTCTGACTAAAAGACCACTCATATAAAGGCTAATGAGAGTCAGGATAGAGGCACAAATTCTGTTTTCATCCCCTTTCTCTATTTTAAATCATCTGTTTGCATCATGGTTTTTTTTTCTTTCTTTTTTTTTCAGTTCTTCATTTGATAACAAGGATTTATCAAGGTCATGCAGGTTCCAGTAATATCCTTTGTAGAAGTTTGAAGGGTGAACAACATAGTTCACTTCTCAAAGAGACAATCAGACAACTTTCACAGTTTAGCATGATTCCCATCATGTCCTACATGTCCTGTTGTTTTCCAGGCGTTGGGAAATGTGCATTTGGTCATGAATGCTCCAGAGTAGTACACCTGTAACTCCAGCATTTCCCATTTGAAGAAATGATCAATTAGGCCAAGTGATGTCCAAGTGGAAATGTTCGGTTAAATATCTTGGAAGGATGGATGAACAAGAAAAGAGATTTTTTTCCTGATCACAATTAATGTGGTGTTTCTGTATTCCCTTTTGTTATGTCATTTCCTAGGCTGTGTGATTTATTAAGCTCTCCATTCTGAAATCCAGGAGGACTGACAGATTTTAATGGTGCTTTCAAGTGTAATTGGTTCTCCAATTATACTGCCTTATTCTTAGGTCAAATTTCCAAGTCAACATGCTGCCCAGTTTTTTCCATCATGAATTACTTCCCCCTCTTCTTTTTGCTGTAAACTCTTGCCAGGTGTGTCAGATGGTTTTGTTATCTATGACACTGCCAAATTTTTTGGGGCTTTTTATCTTTTATGTGATTGTATTCTGATGGGAATATTGATTTGAAAAGCTACAGTGTCATAGCAAGCTGCATTTAAACTTAATGTCACATCTGCCTGCGTTTTCAGTTGGAGGAATCCCTCATTTCTAATCTTTTTTTTATTAACATTGAACCCTTTTTCCAAATACATTCTAACTTCACTTTCCCTGACTGAGATGCAATCTTGTTTTTCTAGTAGCACAGTTAGGCACCCCTTTTAGCGTTTGATGAGTCTTTTTTGAAAGTCTTTCCTGACACTTGCATTACCATTTTCTGTTTAGCATGAAACTCATATGTGTTGATAAACATTTTGGTAACAGTGATTTTGCAAGGCTCCCATCCCTGTTATTGCAGCCTTGTCTTCAGCTACACATCTTGAATACTTGTTACAGTGACAGTAGTTTCAGGTACAATTAGTAAGTGCAGATCAGACAGAAATGACTGAAGCTTTTCTGTTATTATACATAATTCACTAAGATCTGGTTCCACTATGGAATGTGAAGGCTATGTTCACTATGATAAAAGTAGACTAGATACTTGTCGGCCAGTGGAGGACAAGGCGGTATGGAGGTTCTTCCCTGCTTTCTTCATTAATGACAATGCAGACACAAATTTTATAGACAAAACTCAGGGTGTTCCATTTATTCTGGGAGCACCATTAAAGTAAGAATGAAGCATATCCTTCTATGAGTGCATGGAGTCACACCTTCATACAGAAGAAATTCTTCCCAGTGCTCAAAAATTGCTGTTTCTAATTGAAAACTGAAATAGTATCTTCCTATTCCCTTGCATGTACATGATTTACACTTTTCCACTAAGTAGAATATGATCTCAGTTAACAGGAATCCTTGTTCATTAGTTCTTCCCTTTGATTTCATGGGTAGCACATCTTTCTATGCCGATTCTCACTGGATTTCTTTTTGTGATTGGAATGTGCCTCTAAGACCTACAAAGTGTACACAAAATGTGACTTACTAATATTTATTCCTGCAGGTTTTTCCATTATTTATTCCATATTTATTCCACTTCCTGCAGAAGTGGAAAGATTCAGCAAAAAAATGGCACATTGCACTGGCAGAGGAGGGGCCTGTTCCTCTCAGAAAACTGCTAGAGAGGTTTATGGAAGAAAAATGTCTCACTTGATAGGCAAGTCTTGTAGACACAGCTGTACAGAAATTAAATGTTCTTAAGAGAAATGAAATACTGATGCACACAGGTAAAACCCATTGGGCAGACGCTGCATTTAAAGAGGAAGCACTAGCGGATAGAGAACCTACAAAAAATACAGAAGTTGAGATCCATATTGACCAATAGCATAAGCCTCCGGGGTAAGCAAGGGAACTCTATAACTACAGATAGCTAACAGGACAAAGATGGTTATCAAAACCCATCAATTTAGGGACACACTACATACTCAGAACTCAGACTGTTGAGGGGGAATGGGTATAAGTGACCGGTGCAGGTTTTCATTTCTATTGGTCCCTATTATGAAGAAAAAAGAAATAAGTAAGAGGAAAAATATTTTTTAAAAAAAGAAGCAGAGATTCATTATCCCAGTGAGAAATAATAAAGCCTTTGGATGCTATATGAACCCATAGCATGAGATTTGTTGCTGCTATGTGCAGCACAACCAGTCGCAAGCCAGAGGCTTATTTGAGACACAGATGAGCAAACGTGGCAGCACACTGTTCAACAGCTGCTCATCCTCAGGGCAGATGTGGCTAGGGGTAGCACAGCCTGAAACATCCTCCCGGTTATGTCTTTTTATTTTTAACAGTGCAGGATATTTCACTTTATCATTTTAATCAAAGTGAACAGGCTGTGATGAGCAAGAGAATGCTTTCATCTCAGCCATTGATCACTTCATAAAACTGGCAGGGTCTTTTCAGCCTCTTTTCAGCCTTTCAGACACTTTGGATTCCCCTTCTGAACCCCAAACACATGGCATGAGAACAAATAAGTTCTTATCTGAAAAGATGATAAAATTTATTCATATGCTAGGAGTACTTAATTGCATTTGCCTCTTTTAAAGCTGTTAAGGTGTTAAACTGGCTCTTTATGGGCTACTGAAGGTCTAGTTTAACAGTAGTATTAACTCTCAAGTGCGCCCAGGTGACCCTGACAGTAAGCTGTGCTGTCTTGAAGTTAACAGGCAATATTCTCCCCCCTCATCCCCAAATGATAAAATGATTATGGAAATGTTATTTGTTGAAACATGATAAAGATTCAAAGGACTACAAGAAATACATTTCTGTAAGTGAAAGCTTTTCATACCCAGCTCAATTGCTTCATGGAAGAAAGCTCTATTCAAATAACTTCAGACTTGTTTGCATGCTTGCTTTTACTATAGCCTTTAATATGTATGGTAGAGCAATGAGATTTGAAAATCAATAGAAGTGTATGATGCCTCATTGGTGTATCTTGGAAAAAGAGAGAAAACTTCCATGTTTGGAGTTCTCCTTTTGTAACAAATGAAAGCACTAAAATTAAAGGACTACAACTTCAAAAGAAAATGTGGAAATGAATTATCAATCAGCAATCTGAGAGCATTAGGTAAAGGCAATAGCAATCTAACAGAAGGCAGAGGCTTGAGAGAGCAAGCTAGTTGCAAACACACAGCTAGTTGCAAACATTGCACAACATTGCAATGTTGCGTCTGACATGTTTTCGTTTCTCAGGTGGTCTCTTCAATGGGAGGTAGACAATGATATCCATTAGTTTTAGCACATAGCTAGAAAACAAATTTCTTACACAAGGCAGAACTCCCCTACCAGGGCTGCTTCCTAAAATACATTTGAAATAAAGTAATTTGGCAAGGTATTATGAATGCAAAGGTAGGCATTTTTTACAGGAGCACTAGCTATAGAGATAAATGCTCTGACCACACTTTTATACGGAAGAGCTCCTAGAACACAACATTTCTTATTGTTGAACCAAAACCTCTTGAATGTTTTGATAGTCAAATTTAGATTTGTTTTCTAGTTTAGGTCCATCTCTGTGTCCGTCTCTATGTCTCTATGTAGTAAGCCAAACAGAGACTGTGGCCATATTAAAATTTTTCAGCGTAAGTTGGGTAGTCTGCTGGATATGAAAGCTTGTTCTGCATATGAAACAGTAACCTTAAAACAAATAATATCTGGGCCTTTACCACAACTTTAATTTATGACAAGGTGGAAAGATCCTATTCTAACCTGTGTTTCCAGTTTCAATATGTGAAATACTGATCATGCTTTCTTACTTTGGAGGAGTCTGTGAATTTATTAACCGTTAATGTGAGTTTATTAAGGGTTTTCATCAAAGGAATGAGAAGCATGAAGAGAAACAAGACCCAAAATATTACTTGCTGAAGTGCAGAATAGGTAAAATCTTTTCTTGTGCTCTCAGTTACAAACAAGAAGAATGCAGTCATTGCCTAGGGGAAGACACAATTCCCAGTAGGTCTTCTCCAGCTGTTAAGACAAAACACCTAGTAGCCCCTGTATTCATGTTCCCCTTGTACCTCCGCTTAGAAGTCCTCTGGTCATTTGTGCCACCTTTTACCCAAAGATGCATGATTCTTTTTCACATGCCATCAGCTTCACTGGCTTAGGGAACAAAGCATCTGGCCAGTTCCTCAACACACCATAATTAAACAGGGTGTTTCTCAGGTAAGGTTAAGACATGAAGGAGGAAAGATTTGAGCTGTGTTGCCACTGTTTTTGCCAAGTGCCTTGAGGAACAGCCTGCTGAGGTGCGAGCTTTACCTCCTTCAGTGCAGCAGGACATGCCTTAGTAACATCCCAGGCTCATAGACTACATAAAACCAAAGATACTGAAGATACTGAACCATATCCCAGTGAGACACAGCCTCTGTGCTAAGCCTAGCAGGAGGTGGTCCACATGCATGCAGAACTCATTTCCAGATCTCCCCAGCCTTTGACACATTAGGAAATGTCTTGAATCCACTGTGCAGACAGAAGAGGAGCTTCCCTGCAAGTCGTTGTCAAAAAACTAATGGTAGAACTGAAATGATTAGCTATTTTGCATTGTCCTCTATAGCTCTCTACAGGAACAGAGGGGCATGTTTATTTCTCTGCAACCTAAGTCTAAAAAGCGTTGTTATGCTCACAACTAGCAAGCCAATTTGACAAGCAGGTATGGGGTTCCCTTGCACAGCTCACCTGAGCTTCAAAGGTCCATCAAGCAGCATAGTAGGTGCCTTCTGTGTATGACATCAGCGTTAGACTTGTAGCACTGCTGTCCAACATATAAAGTTGAACAGGCCTTATATTTTATGAGAGAAGAAATAATAAAAAGAACTTTAATATCCAGGCTTCAAAACTGTTCCATGTCAGGCAGTCTGAACTGGCAGACCTGAAACATATACACACACAAACACACACAAAATCTGCTTGATGCAGGAATAAAACAGAAAGGCTGGGTGAAAAATTGTTGGAATTTTTATTGTAAGGAAAGCAGATTCTGTGTAAGTGTGATTTGAAAGAAAAAAACGTTCTTGTCCTTCCTGAGAGTTTAAGCTGTTAGAGTGGAGGGACTGGAGCAAGCTTGTTTATTCAGTGTTTATCCTTGCCTGCTCTAAACCTCACTAAAGCAAACAGGACTCTTTCCATTACTTTTGGGGAGCTTGGAATCTAACTCTGATTTTCATGTTTCCCTAAATCAAGATCTTTTTAAGTCTCTGTATTGATAGCCAGAATGTATGAGTGTTGCCTTGCAGAAATCTTTATAATGCTTTGTATTTGTCCTTGAAAGAATTTTCAAAAATAATTAAATAGTTTTGTAGAGGACTGCAGGAATGCCTCTGATGTCTCAGGAAGACAAAAACTGACTAAGGAATCCATCTTCAAATCCTTATGGGCAGAACTCCTGGAAGAGCCAGTTTGCTGTAATGTCTAAAGAGATGCAAGGTTCCCAAAGTTTCCAGCAAAATGCACAAAGTTTCAAACTGAAGTAGGGCTAGGTAGTCTGCTTGCTTATGTATGGTCAGAAACTAGGCCCCATGTTTCTCTAATTTCATCAAAATTGAGGTAGGCTTCAGGATTCCCAGTAGAATTTCAGAGTAATGTCAAATATAGTAAGTTATTTCAGGGAGTAATGAATACTGTGAATTGTGCATTAGCATTCAGTGCAAGCTGCTTAGAACAGATTTACCAGCCAAATCTGGTTTAGTCACTTTTAGCTGATGTCCATTTAAAGTGGCCAGGGAGGAAGCAGCAAATGTACATTGAAAAAACAGAACAACCATGGAAAGTATCCAGAAAAAAAATTTCCAGTAATGCTTAACCAACAATACAATCTGCAGACTCAGATGATTTGCTTTGGAAACGAGAAGAGTCTGGATTTTCTAACAATGCTTTATGTGTGCTTGTGTTCTCACTAGAACTTACTATGCTTATATTTAAACACTGCAGGAAGCCAACACCACTTGTGTTTTTTAATGAGTCCGTTTATGACGTAAGTGGCTGGATTTCAGTGACCTCAGATAGATATAAAGAAAGTCTCTGGAGGCTTTGTAAGAGGGTGAGTTAAGCACCTAGCTACTCATTTCTCAGAATTAAGGTTCAGATTTCTTGGAAATGTCACAACTTCAGGGAGTGATGACATCCCATCTAGACCCATAACTATGAGCAATTGCTCATCAGAGAATCACTACACCAACTACACTCTCTTCTCTCTTCACCCTCAAAGCTGGTCATTTCACCATGCTCAGTCAAGGAGGATTTGCCCTTGGTAAAGCTTTGTTGATACTTGATTACTTTCTTGCCATTCACATGTTTGGAAATGGACTCCAAGAGCATGTGCTTCATGATTTCTCCGGGGACTAAGGTGAGCTACTGACCTCATAGCTCCTAACACCTCTTCCAATTTAAAGGAAAAGCTGTAACTGAACAAAAATATATCCATTCTAAGTTCTTGCTAGATGGCTAAGACATAACAAACCTAACTTCTACCTTCTGGTCCCAAGAGTTCTTCAAACACAATCAATCAAATCATATCAGCCTCCACTGGGCTTCCAAACATACTGAAGCATTTAAGGTTCACAGGCAGGTCACATATTTCATTTGCCTCACACTGTGTTTAAGCGGGTGACCTCTGTGCTTTTCAGTTCCATCATTTTAATCAGTCCAGCCTTGTAAATGATATTTTCAATGATGATGTCACAATCTTGGCTACTACTGATAGTCTCAGGATGAAGAGCAGTCTGGAAATCTTCTTTCTTTATCTATTTATTTAGGCTCTTTACGAGTAATGAAGATGAATGTTGCTAATACGGGTGCTCTTTTATACTCCAAGCAGTCAACACAAGGTGCAGCCATTTTTTTTTCTTTTTTCCCATTATCTTTTTTATTGATGATACACTGGAGAATTGGAGTATGTGCCATTTTGAGTTGACACTTTTCAACTTTTTATCCTGCAATATAATATTCTGATCATTTATTTAAATGGCCTCAGAGAATAATCTATAATAGAATCAAAGTTCTATCAGAATGCAGGTTTGATCTTCTTGAAATTAAAAAAAAAGAAAAACAGAAAAAGCATCTGCCAATAAAAAGCCAGCCTATGGTAAAGCAGTGACTCATTAGAGATATCATTGCTGTTCTTTAAAACAATATGTGACAGACATGTTCCTGTTGGTTAGGCATCAACATTTAAATTATCAGTGAAGAAAAAAAAAGCAATAACAATGACAAAATTTAGAGGTATCTCTCTATTTCATATGGCTGAAAACAAGTCCAGATAAAAAATACGATCTGCACTGTAAACATATATTACTATATACTACCTATTTTTATAAACTTTCTAATCCAAAAGTTATTTTTCTAGAATTCCTTTTCCACTTAGACATGTTCCAAAAATCTGGATCCTGGAAATACAGATATTCTGCTCATATCATTTCCAAAAGCACTTTAAAGTTACAGTGTGAAACCACATTTTCATTGTTCATATTATGTTTCTGTGTGTTGCAGTAGGTAGTGGTTCAACACCAAGATACACATTTGTCATAAAGGCATCATCTCAATCCAGAGAAATTGGTAGCAATCTGTCACTGTTGCCATGGCTAGAAAGAGTAGTAGTCTAAACATTCTCAAAATATTAATGTACATAAATACATTGGTATATGTTTATACACTCTGGTACTGCAATGGCAATGTTAACACCTGATTAATAATTGTATACCATTCTTTTTTGTTGCATGCAAATGTTACAAACTCTGTACAACCTCTGTACAATCTTACCTTCTTCTCCAAGGAGCCTGAATAACCTAACTTGCAAGGGAAAAACCACTGCTGTCAATAATTCTTTCCCGGACATGCTTTTCCTTTTGTTCTAAATGCAGTATCTGAAGAACAAAGCAGCCCCTGACATTGACTCCAAAGAACATTTGCCCGGCCCAATTCAAAAAGGACCAGGTAGAAGTCCTGCAGAGCCTATCCAGCCTACAAAATCTTTGTTGCTGTAAAGAATATGGGCACCATTTGACACAGCTTGTCCTGGGCTTCAGGGAAACAAAAAGTCTTGAAGCTGATGGATGTGTACAGAAGACAATTCCTTTGTCCCAGATACTGGCCAGATAAGGATTGCTTGAGTCATAACTTCCTTGCTGTCCACTGCCTCTCCAGCCTAATGGAGCCAGCACTGTGAGGAAAGACCAGAACACCATCACACCGGAAACCTTCACTGGCTATTTAGGAATATAGCCAGACAGCATACAGGCAAGAAACTGGATTAGGTTCCTGGTCTGGGAAGCCATGAGAGACTCTTCTGTTTCTTCTCTATCATCATCCATGTCCTGGGCCTTTAAAGGGAATCCAGAATCTGTCCTTCTGACAGTCAGGTGGACAAGAAACTAAGGTAGAAAGAACTTTGTCCTAGAACTGAAGCTGCAATATTCTGTATTCTGGTGTTCAAGGAAGAGACAACAATAGTAGTGACAAGTCAAATCATGCAGATAGATCCGAAAGCAAATTTCGTTGGAGAGTAAGGGATTATTAGCAGAGATTAATCACAAATAGATGTTATGCTGCCCCAGATTTGGCTCCAGGACTGTATTTTTATATATGTATGTGATAAACAAATCTTAAGCTGAAAAGAGTAATATGATTTCTCAGAACATCCTTTGATGTTAGATACAAGCTGAAAAATAATCTTCACTTGTAAATCCATGTCACCAAGTTTATCAAAATTGTGCACTGAAATAAGAAGGCTGAGAGTTAGAAATACGAGTCATAAAAGCAAAACAAGCAAATAAAGGGAGACTATTTCTCCACACTTTTCTGCCCTCGATCTTCAATTATCCACAAAAGTTGTCCTCACATTGGTACCAGCTTCACCATCTATCAGTGGGGAGGTATCAGACAAAGTTTGAACAAAGAGGAAAAATCAGCCTTTTTATCAATTTTTCATACTTAGTAAATAATCAATGTAAAGAAAAGTTAATCAAGAAAATCATTACTGAAAGAAAAAATAACAACATGAAATGCCATCTTGCCTATTTTCACTCCTGCAGCCTTATTTTTCCCACACATCTGTACCTTTAAATTGGTGTTATACTGTTAGTAGCATGAGTGGGTTCACAAGACATACCACCCAAAGGCAGGTCACTTAGTGGTTTCGGGTTTTTTGGTGACCTTCACAAGACTTACAGATAGCATCTTGCTTTGTAAGCCTGCAGGCATACTAAACCTCTATCTTCCCTTCAATGATGTGAGTAACAAGGACAAGCGGTTCTTGCAGATGGATCTCACACCACGGCAATCTATGTATGCATCCCTGGATGCAGCGTATGTGCTAACAAGGGCAGGTGTGCATATTTCTTTTGGTTGACGTTCTCCAAGCTCAGGACTGGACACAATGCTCGGTGTTGTCGAGAATGAATTTCTTAGAATAAGCCATGGATCATTCTTTTCATGCTCATAGAAAAAACCTGTGTAAAGACGAAATCTCACACCCAATAATGTCAAATCCCAACATGTCTTAACAATTATCTTAACTATGACATGCCATTGAAAGAAGGATAATTTATTTGCTATACCATTTCTTTTGTCTGTCAGGAATGCTGGGAGACTACAGGAGCTATATGTCCACCTCTTCCTCAGGAAGGAGGTTTTCATACCCTGCATACTGTGGCTCATTTGTAACATGCATGTGAGCCCAAACCAGAGAAACCATTAATGACATAAATTAGCCACTCAGTTAGAGAATGTTTATAACATAAAAAATACAGAGATAATTTAGGGTTTGCAAATCTTGTTTAAGTCTGTAGGAAAACAAACAAGCATGAATTTACATAATACATATTTAGCATTTACATATTTATGTCCACTATGCTGAAAAGTACTGCCTCTTGGCACCAAAACAAGGTGAAAAACTCCTCTTTATTTAGTTAGTTATGCATGCACTTGTTTTAAGATGCAGATTTCAGATTATGAACCAGAACTTCACATTCTTTTGGAAAAAAATGGAACACAAGGATAGCCAAACTTTGCTATTGGCAGGGTAGAACATAAACTTCACAGTATGTACTGCACGTAGCTGGCAGGACAGTGTCCCCAAAACTGGTAGGCAACCTGAAACAACAGGCTTTGAGCGCACTGGCATTTACCATCACTCCAATTTGTCAAAACTGGATAGTGGTGCGGGGACATTGAATTTGAACAGCCCAAATGAACATACTTTAGAGGCACCCCATTTTAATTCTGCCCTTCAAAACTCTGTCCTCTTTTTGTTCAGTAATCATAAAAATAAGGGCCCCAAATCTCTGGTGAGTTTTTATAATTTTGTCCTCAGAAGCATAATGAAGGAATTTTAAATGTCAGCATGGCTAAGTAATATGCCATACAAGAAACAAAGGTATTTATCCACTGAAGACCTGTCCACCTTCATTTTGGTCTTGGGCTGTTGGTACCAAATTTGTTTTTTTTATAGTCCATTGACTTGCCTGCAGATGACCTATTTTCCCTTGCCTCAGATGATTAAAAGGTCCTACAGATTAACTGTCACCTCTGACTTGACTGTCTGCTTCCTTTTTTATTTAACAAATGTCATTTTGTTGACAGTGTTTGATGTGCAGCCAGCAGGCTGAAACAGCTCCAATTTTGCAGATATATTCCATTATCAACTTCTTGCATGACAGCGTTTTTCATTCTCTGTCCTTCCTAGACTACATATAGGCAATGCTGGCTATAACGCAATCCATGGTGGATTAGATACTCCAAGAAGCACATAATTGTCACCATAAACCTTTCTGAATGCATCACGCATTTTTATTGCTACCCACTTCCAAGTCATTACTGTACCACATGCAATTTTCAATATAACTGGCTTCCTTATAGTTGTTATATGCTGGCTCTTCTTTTAATTATGGCAGTCAGAAATGGGAAGGCAGTAGGGCAAAATACTTCTTGTTGAAATTAAGATTCTTTAACTGCAGCATTTTAACTACTAAATAAATAAATTAATTTAAACACAGTTGCAATAAAAATGAGCCTCCCAGAATTAGTCATAACTAGAAGCTGGAAAGCATTTTATGCTAACAACATACAATTAGCTGCTGGGTTTTAACAACAGGTTTTTGCAGGAATTATTATTGAGTTTGTTGTCTTTCTGATTAATCCTATTAACTCTTTTGCTTGATCTATTTTTCCAGATTCTATTGTCTTTCCACCTGGAAAAAAAAAAAAAAAAAAGGAAAGAAAGCAAGTCCTAAAATTACCACTTTTTTGGTTTAACTCCAGCCAGCAACTAATCACCATACAGTTGCTTTCTCACCCCACACAACACGCTTTCCCTCAGTGGGATGGGGGAGAGAACTGGAAAACTGAGAAAACTTGTGGGTTGAGACAAAGGCAGTTTAATAGATAAAGCAAAAGCCTTTCACACAAGCAAAGCAAAACAGGGAAATCATTCACTGCTTCCCATGGGCAGGCAGGTGTTCAGTCATCTCCAGGAAAACTACTTGGGAAGACAAACACCATCACTCTGAACATGCCCTCCTTCCTTCTTCCCTCAGCTTTATATACTGAGCATGACATCGTATGGTATGGAATATTTGTTTGGTCAGTTGGGGTCAGCTGTCCCAGCTGTGTCCACTCCCAATATCTCATGCACCTCCAGCCTACTTGCTGGTGGGGTGGTGTGAGGAGCAGGAATGGGGTTGGCCCTGCCTAAGCGCTGCTTCACAATAACTAAATCATCCCTGTATTAGCAACACTGTTTCCAGTACAAATCCAAAATATAGCCCCATAGTATCTACTATGAAGAAAATTAACTCTATCCCAGCCAAAACCAGCTCATTACTTTAGGGTCTAAATGTGAAATTGCCGCAGGCTTTGAGTAATAAATAGAACAAGACTGTGCTGCCCTGTGACAGATGGAGGACTCCAAGAAAATCTGGTATCATAATTCAGTTTCTGGCTTCCCACTAGTTCTGAACGTTATGAGGCACACGTGCCTACAGCCCCATGCTGCTTTCATTCATTCAGGTACTAAGTCACCTGCTTTGGCTGCTTCCAAGATGCGGCTTTCATGGGGTTAGTGATGAAGAGTGATGAGGCATTGCAAGAAAGATGACACTGTCATACTACCTGTGATCAAGGTGAAGCTCACATAAAGGGGGTAAAAGAAACTTTTCCCCTCCCACTTTCTTATACAGATACCAAGACTCTGATCGTTGCAAGTATGGAGATGCAATTCATCCAGTAGTAGCTTGTGCTTTTATTACAGCAAGTTTGATTGGGAATTCAAGGAGGATCAGTAGGTAATCAGCAGTGATCTATGAAGAACCTGGTTTAGGCAACTTCCATAATCATGTCAGCAATCAATATTTAATCTTATCTCTGCATTTATTTATTTTAGCTATTTTACTCTCACACACACATAAAATTAGAAATTGTGCATACTGATAAAACCATTAATTTGAAATTACCAGGAAAAAAAAAATCTGTATGTTTGGTCTTCTAAAATTCAGCTTTATTACTTGACAAGTCTCCTCAGTAGGCAGCTTGCAGTTTCAACGGAATGCTTCACGTAATCGATTCCAATATTTGCTTTTTTGCTTTATATATCACAAAGCAATAGACTTCATTGATTAAACATTAAAGGGATGTGTGGTAGATCCTAGTGACCTGAATAGATAAAAGAACCTGCTTCCGCTTTCTTCTTGGAAGTCACAGAATTGCTGCAGGGAGACCTTTGTAGCCCTCTGGAAGCAGCAGCCCAAGCAGTGTCAAGTGGCCTTACAAAATATTGAAGTTATCGCTGCATCCTGGCTCTGTCCTTGCAGTCTGTTTGGACATCAATGAAAGGGGAAAAAACTGATCCAGAAAACCCCAGAAACCTCAGCTACTGTAGATATGCTGCAGCTTGTGTTTATAGAGAAAACGAATGATACCCACTGCTTACCTGCCAAGGGGGGAGCTGAAGTTAAAAAAGTAAAGATCTCTGTTGGGAATCTTACATTTTACAGCCTATCCCACAGAAAACAAAAGCCTCCTTTGGGTCTTGATACCAAACCCAGCCAGCAATGGGTAAAAGGGACTTAAGATGAGAGACTGCCTTGGGCTGCAGGATGTGCATGTAGCCATTCCTAGCCCTGTCAAGGAGTGGTAGTACCCAAGGTCTATAAACTTGCCCTTTAGGGCTGTGAGTCCTGGGGTAGAATTAGAACAACACAGCACAAAGATGTCAGTGTGCTGAGAAACAGGCACTTACAGTCCTCCCTGTGGTGTCCAGCACAGACCCTCTGCAAGTCATGCCTGTAATAGAGCAGTTGCTCACAGGCTTCCAGAACTGTGTAATTCTCCACAACATCATCTTCGCTGACATGTACCTCTGAGCAGCCTAGCCTCAGCACTCTGCCTGTTCCCTGATTACAAGGAGGTGTTTGAAAGGAGCCTAAGTTTTTTATCTTCAGTTCCCATGTATGGAAAGTCTCTTACCCTACATTCAGGGACCCCTGCTCTGCTATTGCTGTTCAGAGGACAGACATAGGAAGAGGATCCCACTGGAACCAGAGTAGAAAGCAAGTCCATTTTGGTACTGACAACATAGTTGAGGACTTTTTCTCTAACCTTTTGCAAGTCAACTGAGCTCTCTATGGCTATACAGAGTATCTGAAGTTTATTCTGCACAGCTCTTTTACTCCGGCAGGATACTGTCTGTAAAAAAGCCCAATATGGACTAACCAAGAAACTCTGAATTTGTTCTGCATTGTGTACTTGTTCACATATACACTGCATCAACAAGAGACACTGACACAAAGCAAAAATCCAGTAATGTTTGAAGAGAATAATTGTTAAAGAGTTCTATTTATCCGTGCTAGTAAAATTTGCTCTGAAATCATGCCAAGTTTGCACTCCACAGAATATTTATTTAAAAGGGAGGGGAAGGAAAACAATAGACCTAAGTGAAAATCCATCAAAAAGCATCATTTCTCTGCCAGGTGCAACAGAAAGGAAGATAAGACAGATAATAACACTGCTGGAGCAGAATGCTGTTTAGGTTGATGGATGAGAAGAGCTGACAGCTCGCAGAGACTGTGAGGGCAAGCTGTTGGGTATGGTGTCAGACAAAATAAATCTATACATCCTTGTTTCACCCTAACATGGCTCTCTTGCAAATGATATAGTTCATCACTTCATCTTGTACTGATTTTTTCAACTTTGAAAAAGTACATTTAAAAAAGAAAAAAAAAACATTTAAAAAGCTTGTAGGAAATGCTATAGATATGCAGAGAATCAGGGTACGATATCTGAGAAACTTTTGTTCCTGTTTATCTCACTGTAACTTTTACACCACTGAGAACCCACCTGTCGACAGAGACAGTATTCAGTAAGATGGCAGGATATAGCACTCCGCACTCTGTTCAGTGAACATATTAAGTTCACTGGAAATAATGTTAATACAGTAAGGGACATGGGGAAATGGAGGTAGTTGTAAGGAACAGTCATTGCTCCATGCATTGAGACTAATCTAGTGAGAGGAAAGGGAAAAACAGGTGGTGCTGCAAGGTGAATATACAAAACATTCCAGCATTGGAAGTGTTGCACTGCTTTTTTTTTTTTTTTTTTTTTTCAGTTATGATGAGAAAGAAAAAAATTGCAGATAGCTATGGGACACCTTTTTTTAACCAGGCCAGTAGCTGGATAAAATAAGCAAGTTCTTAGATACACAAACTCTTAAGCAAATCTTAGACTTTCCTTTAGATTAGTTTGACTGTGATGACATTGAATGTTGTAGTTGTCAGAGAGTACTTTTCACCTGTGTATCATAAAACACTGAGCAAAGTCAAAAAAAAAAAAAAAAGAGCAATACATTATACAGAGAGAATCTAAAAAACAGAGAGGCATAGTGATTTGTCAAGGGTGATTAAACAGGGCAAGAATGGAACCCAAGTGCCATAATCCCTTCTCCAGCATTATATCCACTGAACCATGCTAGGACTGTGTGGCTTTCTTCCCACTTTTAAGCTTTCCTTAATTTTTCGGAATTGCCAGTGAGGTCACAATTGTGGCACCACCTCCATGAATGTTGCATGACCTCTCCGTAGAGGGTAATAACGTGTCTACTGCAATCAAACACACAGAAGGCCTTATGTTCTCGGAGGAGTGATATTTCCACTGCCAGCCTTTCCTAAGGCAGTTGGATTTCAAGCAGAGTGGACAGAGCCACTTTGGACAGATCATTATGAATGCCCCTGAACCCAGACTTGACTTCCAAAGAGGATTTGAAACAGGTGATTGAGCTTGGCTGGTCGCTTCCTAACTAGGGAATGATGGGAAGGTAGGAATGGTGCTCCTAAAATCCATTATTTCTATGTAATTTCTTTGGGTCATTCTGCCTGTTACTTATTGAGTACATCTGCTGACCCACAGAGCACCACACATAGCATAAACTGGACACATGAGTAAATATAAGAAACTTCTCTTGCTCCTCTCACTTTTATGAACAAAGTGGTCTTCTTTTTGGAAGAAATATATTAATAATCATGTTATCACAAACTTTAGAGTATATACTGGGTTTACACACCTATACCCCTTCTAACATATGATTTCAGAGTGGAATAAAGATTGCTTTTGAGTACTCTGTAGAGTAGTAGAATTTTCTTTAAGAGGAGTAAGGGAATTTGAAGGAAAAGTTTGCTGAGCCTTTCTGTAGCTGTGAGACTTGAAAAAAAAGACTTTTAAAGGAAATCTGAATCAATGCCAGTATTATTAAACTGCTATCATTTAAAAATAGACTTCTTTTAACATTTTAATTTCTCCTCTCATGTAGAAAATATACTTTTCTGTTTATCATCAGTGATGTCTTAAAAATTTATGCATTGATACTAAAATTTCTAGAAAATGTTCATGATCACTCTCAGTTCTTCAGTGCAAGACAACTGCAGATCATTTTAAATGTCCCAGGCATGGCTTTTATAGGCGGCACTGGATCAGGACTAGGAAAAGGAAGAGGCAGAAGCAGCTTTATCCCTTCTAGTGCTCCATGAACCTAAGCTACTGTAAGCCATCTCCAGGAAATTGTGAGCCGTGCCCAGCTGGTCAGGGCCTGAGCAGCAGTCCTCACAATCATACGAAGGCATGGCTACAGCGATGCCACTGCCAAATTTCCATATGGGCTTTTGATGCATTTATTATGTGCTTCCAACGATTGTGTTTTCCAGGCATTAATACAGAAGAGTACAACCTTCAACAGTACAGGCTATAATTAGGAATGTAACTACCACAAGGTCACGTTAGGTCACTTTAAAACCCCACCATCAAGTTACCAGGAAACCAAAGAGATCTGGATTTCAGGCAAGGCAAATGCTCTTCTTAAGGTTTATTTGCTCCCCTAGCCTTCAGTGGCACCTAGTGGAAAAGAAGCAACTTGAAAGGAGGAACAGTTCTGAGGGGAAAATGCAACTACATAATTTTATTCCAGCTCCATTAAACAACCTTCCTCCAACCACTCTGTAGGAATAAGAATATGGAATGCCTATATGGAAAAAAGGATAGGCTGCTGGTGTGGAGCATATACTGGCAAGAAAGGGTTGCCATTCAAAATAAGTTCAAAAGTTTACACATAGAGATGGAAAAAGAGCTAAATGCAGGATAATGAAAAAGCCAGCAATGCTGAAAGAACAGGCAGGGTGCAAAAGTGACAGGGAACGGTGAATCTGACCTGGGTGACAACTGGGATCAGTTTACGCTTCTTATTGGAAGTACATAAAAGGCCTTGTGCCTTTATTAACAGTGCAGACACTGAGTCATCTCTATCCATTTAGAAGTCATAGTGGGCAGGTTAACAGGTTAATAAGGTCTTTTTAAAATATTTTTCTTTTCTTTTCTGACTATGATCCTGTAATTTAGTAATTCAGATAAGGTTATACCCTGTTCTGGGAGAGCACATGTTTGTGTGTTACATTGTGTGTTACATTTCTATATTATTTGAGGCTCTATTTACAAACGCTCCTTGTTGCTTCAGCTATCCTTCAGTGATGGGACTTTGTCCTTGTACTCATCTTTAAGTTTCCCTGGCCCCCCTTCTCCTCCTCCCCTCCCCGGCTATTGGAGTTCCTGATGACCTTATGAAGGGTCAATACCCTATTATAATTTATTTTTCCAGGTCTTCTGTAATTACCTGACTTGGAGAAAAGTCCACAGCTTCTTTCACAGTACTTTTTCTTGGGCTTGCAGTTTGCATGTCTTATTCACCGGACTGAGAAATCTACTCTTGAAAGTTCATCTAAAAGTTGTCCACACTGTCAGGGCTACACCACCTGCCCCTGCTCTGAGCTCTGCTAGCAGCTGTATCATAGAATCATCTTTTCCATTTTTCCTCAAAAGAAATGTGAAGCTTCACTGATGGCAAAGGGAATTAGGCACTCAGCTTTTGCCAAACTTTTAAATATTAGTGTGATTTTGCTGCTTCTTTTGCTGGTGGACAAATGACTCTGCAGCTTCACTGTGGTGTTTGAGGAGTACTCACATGTGTTAACACAAAGTTCTTTAATGAGTGCTCGTCTCTCTCCATAGCCAAAATAGCTCTTTCCACGTATCAAGCTTTCACTGCCTTTCCGTGAAACACTTGCTATGGTATTTCTATACTCCACCCTCCCCATTTTTGTATTTATGCATTCAGTTTTCCTTGATACTGTCACCTCTGAACAGCTGAAAAATGCCAAGCAAAACAGTTCACAAGTGGGTTCTTTCTCCCTTCCTACCTCAGCTGCATTTTTTCTTTTGAAGGAAAAACATACTGCTCACTTCTGTGCTCACATATCTTTGGCACAGTTTTCAAGCAAACAAGTCACTGAACACTAAAATGCTGGACAGGCTTTAAAAAGCTACATTTCTGTCTGTCCTGTGGTTTTAATCTTTTCATATGTGTTTGTTTTGTTTCACCTCCAAATTCCAAGTGTGATGGCTTGAGCATGTTTTAGCTTTGCTGGGTAGGTGTTTTGTTTGTTTGTTCTACACATTCTGTCCTTTCATCCAATTTGATATACCCAATGGTATCGAGGCCAAAGGATCCAGACAGGCAATTTATCAATAGTTGCAGCTCCATCTTATGAAGCTACTGCATTCCCAGCAGTACAGGCTAGCCCTGCCTGAGTACAGCTTGTTTTTATGATGCCAAATACAACATTGCTAGAGTCTGCTTTTAGTATGAATCCTATGGTATTGGTCATATTAACTGCTTCAGTTGTAACCCACAGTATAATAAAGGAGAGATTGTTAAGAATACTTTGATTGCTAGAAAATTACACTGCTACAGAACTGATGGAAATAGTGAATATTTCCCACTGTTTGTCAGACAAGTCCAAACACCACCTTTTTAGGGTGGGCTAACGTTTCTAAACCTTATTGTTTAATAGCAGGTGTCTGTCCTGATATTTAAACCATTAAACGTAACCCTTCACATGCATGTGTGAGTAAGAATCAAGAAGTTGATGTAAAACATTCTGGTTTGAGAATTCAACCTATGCACAGCATCAGCAATAACAAGTGAGACAAAACATAGTTAATAGGACAAAATATAGTTCATATGAATTGATAACTAAGTTATACTGCTGTCTTTCTTGTGATCATGAGGGCAGGAAAGGATACTGCTGTACTGAGTTCACACATTCTAACTTTCAGATCTCAGAAATAAGACTTAAGCATTAAGACTTATTTTGACATATAATTTGGCACTTACCTGTGTTATGTACCTCTAAGTTCGTACATACTCCTTAATTATTCTATGTGCTATAGGATCTTTTGTGGGTTTTTTTAACTGCTCATCTACATACATCTAGGTGGTCTAATAATTGTAAATTGTTCTGAGAAACATGTTTCATTCCATTATGTTGCATTTTCAGTTGGGATAGAGTTAACATTTTACTAGCAGCTGGTATAGCGCTATATTTTGGATTTGGGTGAGAAATACTTTTGATAACACACTGGTGATTTTAGTTGTTGCAAAGCAGTTAAGGCCTTTTCTGCTCCTTGCACAGCCCCACCAGCGAGTATGCTGGGGGTGCACAAGAAGCTGTGAGGGGACACAGCTGGGAGAGCTGACCCCAACTGACCAAAGGGATATTCCATACCATGTGATGTTATGCTCAGTATATAAAGCTGGGGGAAGAAGAGGGAAAGGGGGGGACATTCAGAGTGATGGCATTTTGTCTTCTCAGGCAGCCATTATGTGTGATGGAGCCCTACTTTTCTGGCAATGACTGAACACCTGCCTGCCGATGGGAAGCAGTGAATGAATTCTTTGTTTTGCTCTGCTTGCGTGTGCAGTTTTTGCTTTACTTACACCTATAGAGACAGTTTATGTCTTTATCTCAACCCATGAGTTTTTCCTTGTTTTTCCCCTTCCAATTCTCTTTACCATCTCATCAGGGAGGGTAAGAGTGAGCGAGTGGCTTTGTGGTTCTATCTGCTGGCTGGGGTTAAACCATGACACATTATCAGATGATAATGAAACCGTCACAGAAAGAAGGTAGTCTCGCCCTTCCTCATTGCCATACTTCCCCCTGCCTAGCTACCTGGTTTGATACAACATTCATGCAATTGTTCAGAGAACTGATCCTGCGAGTAGAGGTGAAGGAAGTGGGACTATTTCTGAAGGGCTTGTTTGTTTGGTTTTTTGTTTAAACTGGATAAATTATTGATCAAACTCACTGAAGCTGCATGAATGTTCCTCCTGACACAAGAAAGGGGCCAGCGCATTAGTGGGAGCAGTCTGGGAAGAAGGTGAAAACACTCTCCTTCAGCAGCACTGGGTTACAAACTGGCTTGACACCTATTGTACCACTTTATTTAAAATTACACGTGGAAATGATCTTTAAAAAAGCAGTTATGTAAGGGGTTTTGTTTCTTCTTTTATATTGGGCAGATATAAAGGAGGTGGTTTATCTGCTGGCCCAAGCAGCTGACTCTTGGGGAGCCCTGCAGCACCCAGCTCACCTGCTGCCTTCCACCCACCGAGGCGCCACTGTGCACCTCTCTGATTTGTACATAGGTACATTTACATATTTGTGTGTATGTCACATAGAATCATGGAATTGTCTAGGTTGGAAGAGACCCTTGGGATCATCGAGTCCAACCATCTACCCTACTCTACAAAGTTGTCCCCTATACCAAATCCCCCAACACCACATCTAAACGGCTCTTCAACACATCCAGGGATGGTGACTCAACCACCTCCCTGGGCAGCCTATTCCAATGCCCGACCACTCTTTCTGTGAAAAATTCTTTCCTAATGTTCAGTCTAAACCTACCCTGTTGGAGCTTGAAGCCATTCCCTCTCGTTCTGTCATTAATTACCTGTGAGAAGAGACCAGCACCAACTTCTCTACAGTGTCCTTTCAAGTAGTTGTAGAGAGTGATGAGGTCTCCCCTCAGCCTCCTCTTCCTCATACTAAACAGTCCCAGCTCCTTCAACCGCTCTTCATATGATTTGTTTTCCAGGCCCTTCACCAGCTTCGTTGCCCTCCTCTGCACTCGCTCCAGCACCTCGATATCTCTCTTGTATTGAGGTGCCCAAAACTGGACACAATAGTCGAGGTGTGGCCTCACCAGTGCTGAGTACAGGGGCACAATCACCTCCCTACTTCTGCTGGTCACGCTATTTCTAATACAAGCCAGGATGCCATTGGCTTTCTTGGGCACCTGGGCACACTGCCGGCTCATATTCAGCCGCTTGTCAATTAGAACCCCCAGGTCTCTTTCTTCCAGGCAGCTTTCCAGCCACATTTCCCCAAGCCTGTAGCGCTGCTTGGGGTTATTGTGGCCGAAGTGCAGAACCTGGCACTTGCCCTTGTTGAAACTTATACCATTGATGTTGGCCCAATGATCCAATCTATCTAAGTCTCTCTGTAGAGCTTCCCTATCCTCCTGGGAATCAACACTCCTGCTTAACTTGGTGTCATCTGCGAACTTTTATATGTACACAGAAATATATAAAGATACATAAGTATAAGGAAAAAAGAACAATAAGGAAAAAAGGACAATAAGGAAAAATCCCAAAAGGTTCCCAAAAAAGACAGCACAAAGTAGAATATCTTGAAATATCTCCTTGGAGATATTCAATAGTCACCATGCATATGGTCCTGGTAAACTGGTTCTAGGTGGCCCTGCTTGAGCCAGGGGAGTTGGACAAGATGACCTACAGAGGTCCTTTCCAACCTCATCTATTCTGTGGTTCTGGGACTCTACAAAATAATCAACCTCTCCTTTATTACTCAAATCAGAGGAGGTTGCTTTACAGATGATAAGAAAACATGATTTCTCATTATCATTAAGGACAGAAGACCAAATTTGGGACTCACCAAAGTCAGAGCAGCTCTCATTAACTTTATTTTGTACTGCAGAGGGCTGTGACTGACATCTCTACTATACTCCATGTACTGATTTTTTTCTCTATATTGGATTTTAAATGAAAAATCTGCATTTCCTGAAATCTTGGATTTCCTAACAAACGGTCCTTCTTGCGCAATGCTTTGAAATTCATCATGTTTTCATGTGAATATCGAATAGTGTTTTATATTTTTTATTGAGTGATTTCATTCATCCACCACACTCACCATTTTCCCTAACACTAATATACTCTGCATTTGTCTTTTCCTTCCTGTTTCCTTCTGTTAAGTGCCAACACAATATAATAAAAACTGCAAAAAGATAGCTTTCATATCTGTTGATCTGTTCACCTTTAATTTTAAAATAAGGCACCGTAATTTTCTTCCACCTCTCGGACTGTGTATTACCCTCTAAAAACTATATTGCCTGTTGACATTATTTTAAAAAACATTTTTATACCCTGATAATATTGCTTGGAGAATACACAGTACATAAAGTACTTGGCAGGGGGAGAGGATATGTCTGTTTGTAGTTCCACTTAATATGTTTCTGGAATAGCAGAAACATTGCTTTTTTTTTCTTGCGCTCTTGGAGAATCATCAAAGTCATGCTTGAACCAACTAGTCTAAATTTACTTCCAGAGTCACTACTTCCAGAATTTCTAATCTTAAATCTGACAGGAGATATTTTTTTCTACTCGTTGCCACTGAGAAGCAATGTTAAGAAAGCTATGTAGGGTCTGCAGAGCCCAGCTCTGCACACAAGCAGTCTAGGAGCTTTTCTTTTGTGAAAGGTGAGACCTTCTGAACCTAAACTCTGCCATGGATGGGATGATCCTTGTGCTTCCTACAGAATGGGGAAAAGACACTGTCTCAGGCTTTGTAAAATGCAAGTTGAAGAAAGAAGCACTTTTGAATCCATGTAAGGTCTATTCAGCCTTACTAGCTCCATCTGCTTATTATTTTAAATGTGCCTGGCTTAATATGAATCTCTTGGGGAACATTCATTACATGAGTAGCTGTAGAAGCCAGTGCAGCAATAACGCAGGTGAGTCAAAAAACTTTGTAACAGCTGAGTGATAGGTAAAAAGCTTGCTTGGTGTCTGCCTATACCCAGTTCAGACTTAGTTATTACTATGAAACCTTTCTTTCATAACTTTTTTTAAAAAATTCATAGAGGATAAAATTAGTTGGAAAAATAGAGCTAGTTGGCAGGTGAAGGTCCCACCTATCAAAATAATGTTCACCTGTCTAGGACTTGTAAGCCTAATTCCCCCAAATAGCTGCAGAATAGTCAGCTGTTATTTTTAGACTTTGTGAACAGCCAAGGGAAAAATAGAAATATACAGCTGGAACACTGCATATGTATCATTAACTAGAAAAGCTTGTTTTCTAAGAACATTTGCAGATGCATTTTACGTAATTTCTTTCCATCATCTGTAATAGGCTCCTTGTTCTCGTCTATCTGCTGAAGAACTGGTTATTCTCCAGGAACCTGATCCTGGCAGGGAGTGGTACTCCTCAAGTAGTATGAGTAGCTATCACTGATGGGTGACTCTGGAGCCACTGACAGTCAGGGATGTCAATTATTTTCCAGGGACTCTGAGCACTTCACAGGATCATCCGTGAGCTAGAGGTTAGTAAGAATTAAAGCTAAGCATTAATGTCTTTCCTTATTAAGTACACGGGAGTAAAATGGAAGGTATGGCACCATTCCACAGTGATATAGTGTGTGTCTGTATTCATGAATGTCTGACGATGAGGAGCAATTTTGAAACTGAAGTGGTCAAATAAATCCTTAAAAATAGTCCCCAGTAGAAGCACAGTACTTCTGTACTAAAGTTAGCGCCCTGATATTACAGAATAGATATAGACATAAAAAGCGAGAAACAAACTGGTATTACCAATTTCCACAGGAATAACAGCAGGCAGACCTTCCATGTCAGCACCATGGCAGGTGGGGACATGCTTGGAGCACTGGGACTTGTGATTTCTTCTGCCTAGTCACTGGTCCTGTTCCTTCAGACCTCTCTTTCCCCCACATCTTGTCCAAACTGGGTGAATGTGCTACATTTTTGCTTGTGGCAGGTGACATATTCTTATCAGTTTTCAATACCATGTGCTCTGGGCAGACCCAGTCAGTCGCCAGGCCCAACCAAGAGCCCAGGTCACCAGGGAATTTCGTGGGGATGAGTTGGGTCCAAGGTAAAGCCAGGAGGTCAGTTTGCAAACTGGGGCTTGGGTCAAGAGGCCAGGCACAGGCATGACAGTGCTGGAGACCTGATCTGTCCCCAACACGGCTTGGGCAGGAGCTAAAGGACCAGGGCTGTGCTTATATAGAGCCCCTGGGCCCACGAACAGGCTATGGGGCGAGACCCAACGTGAGGCTGGTCAGGGCCTTTAAGGCTTGTTCGTGCCCTCAGGGCCTTGACAGCCCAGAGGAGACAGAGGACTGAAAAGGAAGAGCCTATTAACAAATTATTTTTGTCACCCTTGAAGAAATTCTGTAATAATATTCAGCTATATTGTTGCCATCTAATCATGAAAAAGGTGCTAATTGTCAGCTGTTAATGAAACAGTAACACAAATGTATTGAAACAAATCTATGAACGGGCTCAGCAGACAGCATCTAATTGCATTGAAAAATGTAAATCCAATACCCACATCAACGGATGCAGTCATGCACACGGCAAAGTAAACAAGCGCTGGTCACTTATTGACCATTCAAATATTTATTGTCATGGGAAATACCAGGATGCAGAAGAAGTTGGAGGGCTATGTGCATTTGCCTGGTGTTAACCTATACCCACCCTGAACCCAAATTCACAGGCAGCTTTCACCAGCAATTTAGGATCCAATTTACAAAAGCACTTAGTCATGTAAGCAACCATGAATAAAATTTGAAGTAAGGCTTAAATAGCTCCTTAAAAGATCGGGATGCATTTGTGTGGCTTCGTGTATTGAGGTAGGCTTAAGAATCTGTATATATCTTTTCCAGAGTCAGGATCACAAAGGCTGTAAAGCAGAGATGATGATATTTATGTTTTTCCTGACACATGCTTCCCATAGCCTCACTGCCTGCTTTACATCATCAGGGCACAGACTGTCACTCACTATTTGTGTGTATATATACATATACATACACAGAAATATATATCTAGAAAGAGGGAAAGGGTGTAAGTCCAGTGTTGTAATTTGGCTTTTATGGCAACAGAAACTGTAATACTATTACTGTTGTTTTGATACGTATTTATATACATGTCTGTATGTGCATAAAAAAATATTACTTTTAAAAAATACACAGTGACATCTAATCTTACAATGCCTTAGATCTTAGTTTTATATATCTGTGGAAAAGGAAGGCAAAGAGTTTCATAAAGTGCTGAGATAAAGAGTTTGGAACAGGACATGAAGGATAGATCCCTGCTCGTGCAATGCAAATTAGGAAACCTTTGTTCTCTTGCAAACTGGAAAAATAAAGAGCTTAGAAGTGATTTTTTTTTTTTTTTACCTGAACAGAAGAAAGGATTGAATTTCTCTGCAAACCTGCTAGGGTCTGAGCCTACCATGGCACCACAGGCATGTTTAACCTGATCTGTAAATCACCACTGGCAGCTGACCAGCCATGCTCCAACTTGTCATACTTTACCAACAATAAAGTAAAATCTGTAGCCTCAGCAGGGGACATTTTCAAGCTTTGTATATGCCCGTATTGCAACATGACAACAGTTTGTTATAGATGTCTGTCCTGGTTTTCACTTGGATAGAGTTAATTTTCTTACTAGCAGCTGGTACAGTGCTATATTTTGGATTTAGGATGAGAATAACATTGATAACACACTAATATTTAAATTGTTGATAAGCAGTCAAGGACTTTTCAGCTTCTCATACTGGCCTGCCAACAAGAAGACACGGGCACCCAAGAAGCTGGGAGGGGACACAGCCAGGACAGCCAAAGGAATATTCCATAACATATGACATCATGCTCAGAATATAAAGCTGGAGGAAGAAGAAGGAAGTGTGGGGGGGCTGTTCAGAGTGATGGCGTTTGTCTTCCCAAGCAACTGTTATTTGTGATGGAGCCCTGCTTTTCTGGTGATGGCTGAATACCTGCCTGTCAATGGGAAGCAGCGAATGAATTCCTTGCTTTGCTTTGCTTGTGTGCGCAGTTTTTGTTCTACTTATAAACTGTCTTTATCTCAACCCACGAGCTTTCTCACTTTTACTCTTCCAATTGTCTCCCTCATCCCACCGGGGGAGGGTGATGGAGTGGCTGCATGGTGCTTAGTTGCATGCTGGGGTTAAACCACAACAATACCTTAAAATTGAGACTTCCACAGAGGGGAGTACAGTATTAGGCAAGTATTTTTTGGAGATTGTAACAACTGTACATAGTAATTATCACTTACATTTTATCAAAAATTCCTCATCCAATATTTTTCACTTTATATTTTGAATGCAAATGTTTATTCCTTAAAAACATCCCCTGCAGTTGAACACAGGACATGTGGGACTGTCACCAGTGTACCACAGATAATGTGATGGCACTTGACAAGTTTTAGTTCCTTGCCCTGGAAAAGTCAGAGTCTAAGGTGCACCTCAGTGCCTTGTAATAGTCTTGTACCGAAGTCCAGTGAGGGGCACTAGAAATCTACACATAACCAAATCAATATTTTTCCACAAAAGAATGAAAATTCAGTTATCTTAGGGGTCAGTAAACTTATCTGGGGGACCGGTAAATCCAAACAGCAGCACACTGCTGCATTATCTGCTCAAGTGCCCAAGGCAGAGGGCCTAAAAGAACAGTGTTTTACATCTGTATTTCAATCTACTCTGCACTGTATTGAACGAAAAATAGAGGTCCTTTTATGAAAAGCTGAGCACAGCTCTTACCAGTTGATGGGGAATGGACACAGTGGGGGATTTATGTGTCAGGGCTACTGCCTGTGAATCACAAAAGCCCAAGAGGATTAGCATTTCAGACTGAGAAATGTGCACAGTAGTAGGTGTCGGCCCTGGATGGGGGAGTTGAGCAATTACTCACGCTTGTTCTGTTTTCTGGACACTATGTGTGAGCAAGCAAAGTAGCAAACAAAACAAAACAAAACAAGTAAAACAAAATCAGTGAATTTATTCTTATTCTACTCATGTAGAGAGGTGCTTAATAAGAAAGAAGACATGGAGTAAAATAAATGTAAAGCACTATAATACTTCTTCTTCATAAATCTAAATGCCAACTAAATGGTATTGTTATTCTGAATCAAAACAAAATATATTTATCTAAAATGCACCAAAGCAGACAGCTCCATATGTA
The DNA here is from genome assembly GCA_002844005.1 of Limosa lapponica baueri. Lineage (NCBI taxonomy): Eukaryota > Metazoa > Chordata > Aves > Charadriiformes > Scolopacidae > Limosa > Limosa lapponica. Next base: position 91,864 of record KZ507381.1, read on the forward strand.
TTTGTGGTTGAGGAGCGTATTTCCAGCCTCCGATCTAAATGGAATCTGAACCATTTCATCTATACCATTTCTTTATACTGCCATCAGCCTGGGTTTCTAGAGGTATTTCTGGTGAGCACATTTTCAGATACAGACATATGTATGATTTATTTATATGAGACTGAATCAGAAAGATTTTCCTCCAAAACTAGAGAATAAGCCCTGGTCTCTACAGAAATTCTGTTTTCAGAATAATTACAAAGTTTCAAGAGTCAGTTCATTGAAATGGCTAGTTTGTTTTAGACAAATCTAGCTTGAATAACATTGAGAGAATCATCTGGTTGGAAGTAAAATTACTCTTCATGGTAAAGGGCTATCAAACCATCACTTCCATTTTCTAAAAAGACATTTAACTATTTATTACACTGTTAAGACCACACAACATAACAGATCTGGATCTTAGGAAATTTCAGTGTACAGGCCCAAAAATCAGAGTGGAGGGAAAATTTTTAGAAGACTGCATAATTAAAAAATGCATAAAAATGTATCTACTTCTAAGAATAGGACAGTCAGT
>KZ507382.1:0-15048 GCA_002844005.1 Limosa lapponica baueri
AGAGAGAAGTCAAATTTACTGGCATAGAACACCATCATTAATCAGTGAACACTGTTCCCATTTACTACTGCACACATGGCAAGGGCAACAACTGCAAGGGCAACAGACCAAGCAAGGCAAAGCAGGGAACATGTTCTTTCACCTATCACTCTTCAAGAGAGATGAATGCTGGCCCTCTGGGTTATGTCCAGCAAATGTCATCCCCTTACGACAAACTTGTTTACACAAGCTGCAAAAAATGGCATTTGTCTACCACCACCAAAAAACAGCCCACAATAGACATCTCCAAGCTACAGCCTGCACCTCACTTTTGACTGCTGAATTTTGCATGCTTCAGGGAGAGGGAAATAGCAGACACCTTCCCATGCACAAAGTTCTCAGTGAGCATTTTGGTGTGCTCACTTTTAGGTGCTTCTGAGGGTGTATCTCCCTGTATACTTGGGATAAAAGCCTAATTTCTACCACAAGAGACACTTGCGTATAATAAGACACATGTTTTCATGGGCTGCCTGTCAGTTGGTCCTTCTGTCCCTAACTACTACTGCAGAAAATGCAAAAATCAGTGCTAATAACAATCCTGACAACAATGTAATTTCAGTACATTGCAGACCTTTATGCTTAGACACCTGTAGCTTAGCAGCACCGTGCAGACCAGCTTTGCACCAGAGGATTAACAACATGACCTCTGAATCACATTTACTTGGCTAACAGACCGAGAGCTAAACAGGAGACGCGAGTCAGAGCCATTCAGAAGTTTGATATGATGAATTTCCATATTGATGTTATTGAAAAAAGAAAAAAAATAGAAACAGAGAGGAAAAAAACCACAGTGAAACTGTCCTTCCATAGTTAAAATGAGCCATAAAATAATTGCCAATGAAGATCACACACTATGAATACAGAATTAGCAAGCGTAATTCTTATAAGAGAATAAGTTAAGATCAGCATAATGGTAGCAATATGTAAGTTGATATCACAAAAAATTATCCTCAGCAGTCCACTAACATTGAAAATAACATGTCATTAACATTACTTTAGAAAACACTATTGAAATGTTTGTAGATATATATTTTTATGTTGTTATCTGGGTATTTGTAAGTCCTTATTACTATAGAATATGAGCACCTTACAACTTCCCAAGGAAGTCCATTGCTTTTCATTTACTTTTCTTGAAGAATGGGAGAATATGAAGATAATGAAAGATAGTGAAAATGCTCTACATTTTGTCTACAGCTCTGCATATTCACTGTAGAGATAAACATAATTCTAGTCTTCCTGGTGTAATAATGTCAATCAAAAGCTTCGCTAGTTTTACAAGAAAAAAAATAAAAAGTGCACAACCAACAACAGTTGAAACCAATTGAGAGAAATAAACGTGGCTCTAGATTCTATTTCCACTTATAGACTCTCCCACGAACACAGCAAGGTGCAAGCTGAATGTGACTCAGAAATGATTATGCTGTTTGTACAAGGAGGTACCTACCTGCTAAGACACAGCAAAAGCTTCATCCTACTGCATTCTATGCAGAAAGGGACACTGCAACCTGCCAGTCAAAACAACGCTTTGGAACTGCAGGAAACTATGCCACTGTGGAAAAACAAAGAGCTTATATAAACCAGTTTCTTATGAAAGGCAAAGAAAGGGTCTATGCAATTATCGTAACAGTCAGACAAGCTTCATATTCACAGCCATATAAAGCCCAGTTGCAGCCACATGCTGAATGGAGAGGACTGAAGACTGGGGAGACATTTCCTCTGCTGTCGGGTAGAGATCAATGATACCAATGACACTATTGAAGAGGACTGAAGGAACAGGACTGAATGTCAACCAGAACAGGTAGATTCCACCTCAGGAAGACTAAGCCGAAAAGAAGTGACATGTTTTCATAATGAAAAGGCGTGAGCATGGGCAGCGGGGGAAGAAATTCTACAGAACTTCTCCTAGTTTCCTTATCTCATCATCTCTACTTCCCATGCAATTTTGCCTATTTGAAATACTCTCTCCTTCCGGTCTTTGTCCTTTGTCATTCCTTCTCCTAACAAATGCTTCAGTCTTTTAAAGTCCACAGAATCCAGCCTGAGCTAAGAAATTAAACACAGGCACCTTGGAGAAGAAAGAAGTGGGAAGCCAGAGACAGGGAACCATCTAAATAAGGAAAAAATGCTGGTTGTGGAATTGGAAAGTGAGTGAGCATATCCGTTTCCTAAAAATCCATGCATTTCCCAGCATCCTCTTCAATTCAGACTGCCTCTTATGTCTGCTTTTTCCATCTAATAAATCATAGACTCTCTCTACAAAATGTTATCACCATCACTCCCATGAACCTTCTCAAGTATACAGTAGCTTCTACAGTCTTTGTAGTATGCTGCCGAGAAAACAAACGTACTACATCATGTTAACTTGGGAGATCAGAAAGATAGGGTGAATAGAGACATTCTTCACATTAATATTTGGTCAGCTGAAGCTAAAAAACAGTACCTGCAGAAATGCAAAAAAAAATTTGAAACACTGACTTGTGAATTTTAAACCATTACAGAAAGGCATATGGAATTATAAATTTTCTCTATTGACTTGAATAAATACATAAATCATGCTGTTCTATCAGAACCACCCCATAAATAAAATCAGACTCACAGATGCGTTGACGTGCCTTATTCAAAAATCAATAAGTAATTTAGTAATAACACATTCTGAGGTGTGTGAGCTCTACAAAAGGCAGTGTACAGAAACTGGGTAATATCCTTTTAAGCAGTCTGTGAGCCCTTTAATGATCTTCACTCTTGTTCTGTGTCCAGAAAGCTCATGAAAGCAGCTGCATACAAAAAGAACTAGCCTTTGCCTGCTCTGTACAATTAATACATACATTTATCGGTTATTTGGTTAAATATCTTACTATAATTATGCATACAGGCAAAATCCTGTTCTGATTGTGCAAGTTCTTATCAGGCTTATGCATAACGAGATGACTGTATCACACTAATATAACAGACTATAGCTAATATGATTACTAATATATGGTAAATATAGTTAATATAACTTATATTTCAGGTATACATATAAATACATCATCACCCAGTTCCAGATACCAGTGTTTCCTTTGAGCTGCTCATGTTTGCTTGGAAAGGGTGTTCCTGAGGCTGCTCTAAACTACAGTCTCAGGTTTTTTATGTCTTGCATCTTGGCTCCCTATATATCCTTGCATCTCAAGCACACCACAGGATTCCACAATCTGAGAAGAGTTATCATTTCTAGTTAAAAGGCATCTCAAGATAAACTGGGCTTTCTGCTTAATTATAGCATAGTATGGAATCATTCTGTATCCATGCAAGTACAGACAAGTACAGGTCTAGTGGAATATGTTGTCATCCTTTGACTATTAAAGAATAGTATAATGGAGAATGGTAAAGTCTCTAGTTCATTGCTGGGTGGGCAGAAACAAAGTATAGCATCTTCTGACACACAGGAGACATACATCCTGCATAGCATTATGTAGGTATTCTATAGTCTACACTAGAAATTTATCTGATATAACATAACGTGAGTAGATCTGAGATTTATGGTCTACAGATTGCATTTAGGCAACCAGATACAGAAGTAAAGCTGGGCTTTTAATGGTGTTTGGGGCATTCTGTAATCGTATTCTGTGAACTATGTATTTGAAGTTGAAACTTCTAATATAGTATTAGCATACTTCTCATTTCAAAGCAAGACATGACCTGTAACTGATAACACTCAGGAGACATTTATACGCCCACTTGCAACATGGACAGATAAAACTTATACAAATATAATACAGTGTTTAAGATTCTAATGCATACATATCTTAAAATGGAGTGCTGTAGAAAAGAGACATATGGGACAGAGAATAATTTCTTTCAAATGCCATAAATTCTTATAGTGGAATGAAAATATTGCATGCTGTCTATGCAAGATACTAAATTCATACTATTTTATATATATACAAATATTTCATCACTTTGTTAATTTAAAAGATTTCTGCCTTTTCACATTTCCCAATTATTAAAGTGAATCAATTACTTACATTGCCAGTACTTTTCACACGAGACCAAGGACTACCTTCTTTACTTTGTTAAGCATCAACATTGTTTATTGGGACCTGGGTGGCCCAAAATTGGCAATGATTGAGGCTAGATCTGAGCCAGGGAATCTCTTCACAAGCTGGGATATCTCTGTGGTGCATCCTGACAGTAAGTCCCAGTCTGAGTATAGATGAAGGACACACCTACTTTGACCCCTCTTTTCCTACGGAGATAGCTGGTGCAGTTGAGATTCTAGCCCTGGGCTGGTACAGATGTCTGACCAGCAGAGTAAAACATGCTGACCCAACAGCTATTCCCCACCTTCTTCATAGAAAAAGCAGCCAGCCTCATGGAAACACCCCACATCCTCCCATCCACTCTACAAATGCAACAGCAGAATTTTGCAGCTTTTGGACTGGCAGCACCAAAATACACATGCAATTTTAAGCATGTGAACTAATGAGACCTATCCACAGTACTCTGCTAAGTGAGATAATACAACAGTATTGAGAGCATATCAAAAAATTCCCAAACCATCTCATCAACATGCCACAACTTTGGCACAGAGACAGTAAAGCAAGAGAGTTATTCAAGCTCCACCAGTATTCACCCTTTAACTGTTTTGCTTACAATTTCCACAAAACTGATGGTTTTACTAGCACATTTGTTTTTCATTAGTGAACAGGCTGACACCGTATCGGTCACCTACCAGCTATGAAAGATTACAAGCTCCATTTCTACTGGTATAGGCCACCTTTTAACTGACTTTGGTACAAATGTCTCAGGTCATTATATGCAACAGCACATACACAAAACACATCTTCATTAGATCCCAAACCGTGCACCAAGGCTGCATTTAGGATCCCAGAAAAAACGCAGCCACTTCAGAAACAGAAGATACATTGCCACAGTAGGCAATACAATACAGGCAATGCTGAGAGGAGAAAAAGAAGTCAGTAGGGTTAAATTAAAAGTTCAGTCCAAATGCTTAGCAGTGTGAATGCAGTTGTCTGTCAGACAAAGAGCATAGTTTCCAATACTGTCAGTCATTTACCGTAGAAAACTACAAAGTTGCTTTTTGAACTGGTCAGAGCCCAGGAGACTTCACATGAAATGAAAAGCAGAATGAAGAAATGCCAAGGAGGCAGTGAACTGTTTAAAGATCTTTCTGTTAAAAAAAAAAAAAAAAAAAAGGCCAGAAAAGACATATAATTTTAAGTAATTTCTTATGTGCAAACATTCCAACTGGTCTTGAGCACAAGATAATCTCCTAAATACTGTCAAATAGAGCTCATCAGTGAAAGCACTTTCCAAGTTTTATTGCAATTCCTTAAATTTTATGGAGGCAGTTAAAAGGTATGTCAAGCAAAGGAGGTATTCTCTTAGCTTTTTATGACAGGCCTCACAAATTGTTTTATGCTAAGGAAATAGCTGTACCTATTTCCTACTGTATACAGTAATGATGCCTAGAAAATAGTTACTTCAGTAAAATAAATTGTAAACCAGGATTCTTTTTATTTTATATCTGAATTGGTCTCCAAGGATATTGCCAGCATTAAATCCCTGACATTTCTTGGCCATGTAGAAAATCAGTGACGGGTAGTCATATCATGCTGCCGTACCTCTAGAATTACTACAAAAGACTTAACAGGACTGGAAAAAGAAATGAATTGTAAGAGAAAAAAAGCTATTTAATCCAGAAACATATTCAGAGAGATAGCTCGGGTTTTGGAAGAATGATTTAAGATCTAGTCTTTCCTTTGTATTTAGCTAGTCATTAGAGAGAAAAATGTTTCTGGAATATCTTTACAGAACATAAAATCAAAGCAGAGGTGAATAGCAAATCCAAACAAAAGGAGAAAGCGTTTGCTATTCAGATCTGTATCTCTGTAAGGAAGAGACTCTCATTATTCCAGGGTGTGTGCACCAGATGAATGTTAATCTCTGCCTTGTTAAGATATCTGGCCAAGTTTTCTTACAGGTGCCCCAAATAATACGACTCTAATTTGCAGACACAGCACCATACACAGGCATTCAGGCAAGGATTTCCAGAAGGTCAAACAAAGGAGATGCCAACTTCTGCTGAATTTTAGCAAGAAGTGGATGCCTAACTCATCTAGATGCCTTGGCAAACCCTGTATGGGGACACAGGCAACCCTGAATGCTGATATTTCAGTTGTATATGACAACAAAACTTTTGAAAGGTCATATTTGAAAAGGCACCTGTACAGTTCAGCATTAGCCTTTCAAAGTTTCGCCATTATTTCTTTTACAATCAATCAACAGTTATACATATTCTAATTAACTATAAAAAAGGCATCAGTCTTCGTGAGGGTATTTTTCTTAGCAAGTGGAATTTGTATTTAGATAGAGCTTTGTACCTCAAAAACAGAGTAAATTTCTCAATCACAGCAGTGATATTGATTCCTGGACACAAAAATAGAAGGAATAGCTGTATCATGCTGGATGCCTGCCACACCATCAACTCTGCCACTGGCCAGTACCACTCTGCCTAGAGCAGAGTGGAAGAAAATAAATATTTACTCACAATACTGCCCCAGCTTCCTGCAATTTATTGAGGCAGAGGTAAGAGCTTTCTGTTAAGCAACCCTCCTTGGATTCTCTTCCATGAATCCGTCAACTGCTCCATAAATCTATACAGGTTTTCAGCATCTTGTGTTGATGATAACTTTCTTGACTGAACTACACTTTACACACAGAAGGGCCTCTTGCTGTGAAACTAACACCTTCTAATTTCATTTGAGGTCTTCTATGTTTTACACTGGACAGGACATTGAACTGTTTCTCTACTCACCTTCTTTATGTCAAGCTTTATGGACTTCTGTCATGTTGTCCCTTAGTCAACTTTTCTCTGGGCTAAACAGTATTAGCATACTTAACTTCTTCATATGATGGAAATTTTTCAATACCCATAGATTATCTTTGTTATTCATCTCTCTAACTTTTTAAGTTATTTTACATTTTATTTGAGATGGAGGAACCAGAACTGTTTAAAGCATTCAAGATCCAAGCCTAATGTGGATTTATACAGTGGTACAATGTTTCCTCTAAACTGTAAAGACAGCTTGCTTTCACCATAAAAAATATAAAGCATCAGGACTTTGAATTCAGTATCTGTAAGTGGATTTAGACACTATTTTAAAATATCCTTACTGTATTAAGGGCAATCTTATTTTCATATATATCCAAGATAACCTACAAATCACTACAATCCAATAACTAACAGAGACTGACCTGCATTACTTCCTGTTTTATTCATAAGGCAGAATCACAGTCCTTCAGCTAACACCCATATGGTAATCGCTACTAAATTCTAACAAAATTCGACTAAATTCTGTCAAATTATTAAGTGATGAGATAACACAAGGATCAGCACATTAGAAGAACCCAGATAAAACCAGGCAGAAGACTCTAATAACTCAACTTACTTTTTACCTGTCCAGTGCTGAGGTCAAACATGGGACTGGCATGAACAACTGCTTCTCCTTTTGAGGAAACAGAATTAATCAAGTTCATCCAAGTTTGCAAAGTGCACCAATAAGTTTCCTTTGCATTGAAGCCCTCCACCAGATAGGTGGCAAAACACATGTGAAGTTCTCAATTTGGTTCTTCCAGATACTTGCATAACAGAAACAAATGTTATATGACTGTCATAGCCTGTGCTCCATAGCAGCTCCTGGCTAGCAGCAGAATGGGTAATGCTCCATGCTGAGGTGGTTTGGCTGTGAAATTCCCCATGACAACCCGATGAAAGTTGTTATATCTCCTTTAACAACTCTGATGGCAGAAAACTACGTCTTCCTCTTTGAATGTTGTGAAAGTGTTATCAGGTTGCATGGGATATTCCATTTCAAAAGCAAAAGATGTGTAAGTGAGGTGATACACTGAAGCAGAGTGCACCTTCTCTTCCCTGGATCCCTTCCTCACAACAAAGTGTCTGCTGAATTGTGTGTTGACAAGTCTCTTCAGACTGAAATGGGGACAAGACAAAGTTGTTCCCTCCTCTTAACATCATCCTTTAGTTATCAAGCCCTCAGCAAATCACAGCAGAAATAACCAAGGGACTTAAGGCTTTATGCTGGAGGGAAAAGACTAGAGTTACACTAACATATACATACAGATGGTGTTCACACATTTATGACGCATCCAAACTTAGGTTGTCAACTGGCCTGCAAGAAGTAACACCAGACGATGGTGTTCCAGGTTGCAAGGTCAGCCAACAAATAGCCTGGGAACTACTCCTCAACACTGCAGAAAATCAAAGAGAAAATTAAGTAGCATTTTTCGGCTCCTGTGAGCTGTTCAAAATTGTTTTATGTAGGGACGTACATCATTTCTTCTTGTAAAGAATATCTATGGTACCAATTTCCTACCGACACTATACAAACTGAGACAAGAGGCAACTACCTGGAACTAGATATATATTAGTTGGCTGAGCAGACTAAATGCAATAAAACTGCACTGACTCTCAAGAGTATTTTAGTTATTGTGTATACCACCTTTAACCACTTCTCAGTCTCTCTTCCAAGAATTAAAAATAAGTTCAAAGCTTTATGGGTTTAAAAAAAAGAAAGAGTAAGTTAAGATTAAGATTAGCACTAGAAGAATGTTTTCTAGAAAAAGGAATGTCAGGCTACATTGCAGAATGTTCTCACTGAGATGTCTAACAAATAAGGACCTATTTTTGGATAAAGCACTGCACTGGAACTCCGAATACTTACATTCAATCTGCAGCACTGCCATCAACTTCCTTCATGACCTAAGGCTAGTCAGTAAATTACTCTTTTATTCAATTCTTGTCAGTGAGGACAATAATAGTTAATTTTTCCCACTTGTGCTTGTTTAGACAGGAAGCCATTTGAGGTAGAGACTCTTTCTACCCCCATCTATAAAAAGCATCTACTGCAAAAGAACTCTGATAATTTTCGCTGCCGTTAATAGGAGTAATTGTATGTATTATTTCCTCCAGATATTCCCCTGTTCTTTGAAAGTAAACTCCTGGATTTACAGGACAGCTATAGTGGTAGTCACCACTAGAGGCAGGGTAAAACTGGGTATAAAAAAAATGCCCTGAGGTTATGTGAGTATGAAGATATTTATGTGTTCATGTTCTATATGACTGAACAGGTCTTGGCAAGACATTCCAGTTCATTTAAGCACAGAATTAGCCCTGATTAACAGTCAACTTGTGTTAACAAATACCATCTATTTAATTAAGTTATTCTGTAAATTACCTGTAATAAGAACTGCTGTGCCTAAGACAACAAGATGTAGCAACAGCAGATAAAGACTCTCTTAGAATGGTGATTATTGCACAAAGGCATCACAATTACATGGGACTTCTCTCCAGTTTTGGTATAATTGCTATGCATAAAAAACAGAAAGCAAGTCCTAAAAATTGACCTTATGGTTAAAGTGTAGTCCTTGCCTTGTAGTATTTGCCCTTTTGTAAAGTATATTCAACCAATGTTCTTTTTTGATCCTAAACAAAATTTAAGTAAATGTTATTCTGAATGGTAACTATTATAAAAGAAACTCTTGCCAATCACACAACAGAGCAAGGAAAAGTGTTCAAGATACTGACTTGTTGCTGTCTCCTGCATGTAGAAAATTAAATAAATTATATAAAGTATCTTAGATAAAGACCGGGAAAAAAGGAAGGAAAAACAGATTCTTAAAATGTATCAGCATGATTTTAAGTATGACTCAGCTGCCTTTACTTTTTTTTCCACCTCCTCTTCTGTGGAAGGCCAATCCCTTTCAAATCTCTGAGAAGCTGGATGGTCAAGTAGTATAAAATCCTGTGATCTATATTTAGAGTGCTCAGAAAATTGCCTGTATAGACATTCTCTTGTCATCAGCACAAACATGCAGGACTCTGGAATGTATCTGCAATGTCAGTCAAAACTAAAAGAGAAAACAGAAAGGTGAAGTAAGAAGAAAAATAAAAGATGGAATACTATTTTTAAAACTGTATATGATATGGCACGATTTAATAACGCCAACAATTTGCAAGAGTTTCATGAGCATTTGTACTTTGATTCCTACAGAAGAATCACAGTATTTTGGCTAACAGAGGACTGAAATTAAAATGCACCTGATATGAATTCTGTGATAACCTGTTTGTCAAGTATAGGATATATTATTGACAACTGACCTTTACATTTAATGATCTCTAGTTCTGCTGATACATTTCAAAAACCTACTATGAACTGTACATGTAGAAAATCTTTTCCTTGTGAATTATCACTAGCTGATGCCAAAATCCGGATCCTGAGAGTTTGTTCATTGCTTCATCTGCTTTTCAACTTTTGTCTGTGACTGACTCTTTCACCAGAACTTATATAAGCTACAAATTGGATCTAAAAAGCATAAGATCACACCATATTTTCTGAAACTATTCCTTAAATAACCCTTCACTAGGATATTTTATGTGATGCGTTTATGATACTATTTTAGATAGTAAGTTGTGAAGTGAACTTTAGCGTTCAAGCGCTGCTTCTATATCCTACAAAGGGCAATGTTTGGAATACGAACAAAATTATGGTCTGTCACTACAAAATGACATTGTGTTATCAAGTAATATCTGGCAAGATGAAGAAGTTGGATGAGGTTCTAAACACTTTTGATATTCATCCAAAGTGAAGAAAATCATATCTGCTCTGACTGGTTGAAAATTGGTTTGAGCAATTTATCAGACTATCGATGCCACTGTTAGTGTTTTGAAGCACAGATTGAGGCAATAATTTTGGTCTGGAAGACAAACTTTAATTCCAGTATTAAGAAAACATAATATTAACACACATTGTTGTAATTCAGACAGCTGTCAAATTAGTTATGCCATGAAATGAGCTTTGAGAGACATTAAAGTGCCAAGATACTTTTATAATTACTTCAATAGTAGATGATGCACCAAGTATGCCTAGCAATGAAAGCATCCATTACGGAAAGCTGTAACTTGATGTAAACTAATCCTGTTTGTTTCATCTGAACAGCCCTCTCACTGGAAACAGCTGACATACACAATCAAAACCTGGCATCAGAAAAGTTGCTTCAACTGTTACTTATCCAGCTGATCACAGACCATTTTTTGGACATAAAACTGTTGTATTTTATATATTTATATGAAAAATTAGTGCAATACTCTGGGCAAATAAGGTGCCACTACAAATGGTGACCTGATAATCAATGGAACAAAAGAATTGCCTGACCCCAAAGGATTAACAATAGTGATGCTAAAAGATAACAATTTTTCCACTTTCCCCTAGATAGGCCATAGCTATATACAAACAGAATTAGGTTTAAATCAGAAGATACAGCGTTACATTCTTGGTAGGAGAAATGAATTGAGGTTCATGTGATCATCACAATCATAGATTATTTCGCATCTCCCACATAGTTACATTCCCTACCATCTCCTTTGGCCATATACTAAGTTTTTCGTCTTCCTGGTGCTGTTGAAGCAAGTTCTCTGCTTTGGTCTCCAGTTGCACTCACCGTCCCTTCCCAGCTCAGCAAACACAGCCCCATTCCACAACTGGTTGAAACTCCATCACTTCACTAGCAGCCTGGTTTGCGTTGCTTTGCTTGCCTGTATCATGGTTCTCACTACACCACCCTTAAAATTTCTTTCCATTAAATGCACTCCAGTGTAGCTTCAGGATTTTTTTCACCTTTGTCATTCTCTTAGAACCCACAACCTCTGGGCTTTTTCCTAATGGTACTCCATACTCCTGCCCACCTCTAGAATGTTATATACCTCCCATCATGCCAAACAGCACCATTTTGTTCTTCCTAATCCGATTGCAAACATACCTTCTACTGCTATCACCTACCCATCTAATCTGCTCTTTTCTCTCTTCACTACTTACAACAGCACTCCTAAAATACCTTGAAATTAACAGAATGTGTTCATTCATCTCCACCATTTATTCTGCTTATATTCCATAACTTTGGTCCCACCCGCCCCCCTCCAAAGTTGCTTTTTTTGCCTCTTTCTGTTCTGCTACACAGAGGTACAAAGATCAACCAGAATACCTCTATGTCACCACTGGTGACATAGAGGCCACCGCTTTTCACATACTAATTCACATTGCCAGACTGCATACTCATTGAAGCAAGGTTTGCTTTTTTAAAATACCTTTTGAAGGCTTTCTGGTCTCAATTCCTCTCTCCCATGCCCTGACTCTCTACCCTGTCTAACATCATGCAGCCCTTCTCTTTCACCTGTGAGATGCCGCAGCCCTTAGTTACTACCACCATCTCCCTCCTCTTTCTCAGAAGCACTGAGAACACCTTTTTTTTAAAGAAATCACTCCCATTTAAGTGAAAGTGAAGAAGTCAAAGGTTCTTGCTTATTGGCATTATCTACCCAATACGATGGAGGCCGAGCATTACAACATAAAACAGCTGCAGTATTTAAATTATATAAAACAAATTATTATCATGAACTGCTAAGCTATTTCAAAAATTACGTAGTCACACACACCTTCCCTGCCCTAAGATGGCCAAATCTGTGAGGTTATATTGGCCCACTGGACCCAGTTATACAATTCAAGGCTGGTTTGCATGAAATTCTGGCCAACAAACGTGCAAATTTAGATCAGAGTTTGAGGCTGGGTTCAGTTCTGTCACTAACGAACAATGAGATGACATGAAATAGATCAAAAGCCATCTTGCATTGAATGAGGTGTTCTCATACTCTTGTTTTGCCTTTCACATTTTTACAGGAAACATCCCACAAATTAACAGCTATAGATGTAATGATAAAAATATACAAAGGAAAAACAAACAGAACACAGTCAGTACACAGAGAAATGTACTGCACTCAGTGTCTCAATTTTGAGTTACACTTCTAAGTCTGACATCTTACAATATCGACCAGTGCATTCCTTTATCTCATGAATGGAATGAGAACCAGTTCCTCCATGTTTGAACCAATTTCTTAGAAGTTATTTTGGAGCAGAAGTTACAACATACTTCTTTTTCTTCAGATTAGTCCACAATGTCTTCTAATTTTTATTAAGGTGAAACAGTACTAAATAAACTTTATTCAACCTGCAAGTCAACTGAGTTTCATCAAACCTGATGATCATGAGATCTATAACCTTTACCTATTCTAATCTCAATTTCTGATCTATAAAATAATGTCTTCATGAATTCTTATTGATTGCTAACAATGCTCTTCTTTTTTTTTTTTTTTAAAAGGAGTTTATTTTCAGCATGCCTTTAATGGCAGTGCTCACATGCACTGCAAGGACATTGAGCACTCTGAAATACCCAAATCCTTTTTTCTTTCTAGGCCAGTCCCATAGTGATGTTCTCCAGAAAAGCTCAAGAGTGTTTTAAAAGAGACAAAGTTTTTCTCTGTTGTTCAGGCTTTGATTTTTGTTTGCTCAGTAGAACCACTGATATGCCTTGTCTCACGTATGTTTTGAAGAGTTGAACATCAGAGTTCAGAGTCCAAGCACGGAAGATTAACACAGACTATTTCTATTGAACTCCTTCTGTAGGCACCAAGTACAGAAGCACAGCTGGATGTTTTCAGCTCAACAGTTTTCAGAGCCTGTTTATAGACATATGTCTAAATATGCATTTCAAAATATCTAATGCTTTCAGGTCCTTTACTAATCCCACATTTCATGGGGGACAATCCTTTTCAGTTTTACCCAAAATAATATTTTTTTTTATATGGTGTGTAAATAACTTCCTGCAAGAGGACAACAGGGTCTTCCATGAGAATTTAGTTGAAGTTAACCTTCAGTCTTATATCCCAAGTCTCTAATTGTCTGTGCTACGCATCACTACACATAGGGATTCTAAGGGACAACTGATGAACCATTGCCAGATCTAGGGGATCTGGTAATGTGTGTATTCTTTGTTCCCTTTATAGAGGGCACAGTAGTGACTTCACTTACTGAACTGGAGAAGATCTATAGAGCATCACCTCAAACTAGACCAGGGAATTTATTTTTTCCTCTTCTGTCCACTCTTTGGCCTGACACTCTATATTGGACTTGACCCAAACTTGAAAATAGACAACTACTTTTAGCAACAAAGCATGCTCAGATCACTTGGTTCAGAGCAGATTATAGACTAGCAATCGAGAGATCAAAACAAAGAAACCAATAAAACAACTTAATACTCTGCACTACTTTCCAATTTAAATCTGCAGCCCAATACAGTTAATTTATCAGAGCATCCAGGGCTGTGACAGATGAGGCAAAATGCCATCAATTATAGATCTCAGACAGACTCATAGCTAGGAATTCTTAGAAAAACAGTGTTTGAGAAGCAGCAGAAAAAACAAGCAAAGGAGATTGGATTTCTCTGTTTTAGGAGAGAAGCTGAAGAAAAGTGGCACAGGAGAAACATGAGATTACAAACCATGTACTTTGCATAACAAAGTCCCATTCTTTCCTTAGAGTAAGGATGCCAGTCAAAGCTCATTCACTAATGATATACGGTGAATGAACTGTATGACTTTACTTCTTACGTAAATAGAGGTAAGATAGGTAAGAAATAGAAAGCTACAGATACATATACCACAAGATATCTCCTCTGATCAAAGTCACCAGAAGGAAATGTAGATGTATTAGCAAAATAAGATATGAGAGGAATCACTATCAGTTCATAAAACCTCTCTTCCACCTCCTGCACCTTCAAGGATCCAGGGCAGACAGGAATTTGTGGAAGTCAGACAAACAGAATAACTCTAGTGTCATTGTCAACCTTCCAGTCCTCCTCTCTATCACGTAGGCAACCCTTTGCAATCCTGTTACCTTCTTCAGTACAGCCAACCCACTCCCAAGAGAGGTCTGAGGACAAGGCTATGACCTCTGCCCAAATGCAATAAAAAAGCAACAGGAAAAGTTTTATCCTGTAGTCTGAGAGTTCATCTAGGGGAAATATCCATTATTCTCGCTGATAACAAGGAGTTCGCTCTCTCCCAGTCCCTCAGACTGAACCAACTTGTTTCTTCTGAAA